>WHYT01017720.1:13425-37414 GCA_009806455.1 Tetrax tetrax | reverse complement strand
CTGGTTGTCCTGGGCAATGGTCTTCATGTCTGCTGAGAGCTGGCTCCGTATTCAGGCGGCAAATGAGGCTTCATGGAGCTGCGTGCCCGGCGCCATGACCTCTGAGCTCACCAGAGATGCGTGCACATCCAAGTGCAAATACTGAAAGTGAAAAAGGGAGCAGGGGAAGGCGAATTCTAAAGCACTTGGGAGGGGCGGTGTAATTTGTTTATTGTTGTTTTTTAAAATTCCCTCCCCTCTTTATCTTGAGGTCATTAAATGTTTTTTTTCCAGCAGTGTCATAGTATGAGGAAATACAAAAACACATACACCTGTTGCAACATAATCTGCTGGTGGAAACCATGTGAATGTTTTGAAAGACCTGGAGTTTCTTCACAGATCAGACTGATTAGTGTGTCTGAACAGTAACTCAAATCACTAAGCATCTGGCCTGCGTTGCCACACCGGGTGTGATGGAAAATGACCCAGAGTCCACCAGGAACACAATGCATTCTTTGACACACTGGTGACTTTGAAAAAAATGCTTCGGAGATGGGGAGAGAGGGAAGGACGATAAATAAACCTAGAAAATACCCCTTGTAACAGCTTCAGGGCTGGTGACAGGCTTCCAGCTTGAAAAAAAAGTAGCCTGGGGACAGTTTTTCACAGCTGCAGTTTTGTGATGTGAGAGTTGCAACGACCTGGCATGCATCTTAGCAGAGGAGAAAACCCTGCGTTTGAAGCAGGCACCTCATTTCCACTGTGCTTCCGAGGGAAGCCTGAACTTACGCAGATGGGGTGAAGAGGATGGACGAGGGTTGTGGCTTCACAGGCTGTGGCAGAAGGATGAGAGGTGCGGTCTGTGAAGGCGTGTTCCTCCTGGAAGCACTGCCTCCGAAAGAGCTGAGTGTGGCTGGGGCAGTCAGTGGGATTGGACCTGTGGGTTTCCCAGGAAGAGGCCCTTTGGTGTCTCTGGTCTGCTTTATTTGAGAAAAGAAAGAGCCAGTGCTTACTGGTGTTGGTGTCTCTGGGATGCCGTCTGGGCTCAGGCAGCTGTATCGCAAAGTGACCGGTGGGCTTGGAAAGGAGGGGATTCACACTGTGCTGCGTGGGTGCATCTTATGTGTCCTAGCTCTTTCCAAGAGTGGAAACTTTGAATTTCCCAGAAGTCAGGTTTTTATTTACAGTGCGCTGAGATAGTTGTCTTGTGGCTGCTGAGATATCACCTAGAAAATCTTTTCTGTGAGATAAGCTAAACTTGACAGATGTGCTTTACCAGAAGGAAATACTTTTCTCCAAAACCATCTCCACTTCCCTTTTCCCTCTGAGTGTCCGCAGTGCCTCGTCACTGCTGTAGGTGCCGTACGAGCTGGTACGAAATTCATGAAGTTCCCGGATTCTCCGGAGCTGCGTGACCGTGGGAGGGCTGGCGTGTCCAGGGCCAACCCACCAGTGAGCACTGGCCACGTGGCCGGGAGCATGACTGGGCCACAGCCCCAGACACAGGGGCTCTGAATGAGCAGGTCATGCTTGACACGTGAGGCTGCTGTAAGCACTTGTGGGTTTCTACATCTCTGAGTCTCATTGTGGTTTTTGGTGGGGTTCTTCTTCGTTTTTATACAAACTCTTTTCTTCACAAAGCCTTGAGTTACTGCAGCCTCACAAATGATACTGTTAAGAAAAACTGTGAGACCAGAATGTGGTGACACAGGACCAGAGGTTGAAACTCTTCTTCCAGGAGAACTTCATAAAATTGCTCAAAATCAGAGGCTTATGTTTATTTTAACACTTCATTTAGCATAGAAAGTGTTGTGGGTTTGTTTAACAGAAAAATTAAAACTGCTAAGTAGAATTTAAGACACAATTAAGGACTTGTCTAGGATTCTATTTGGTAAATCTTACACTATTTTTAAAAATGTTCTACAAAAGATTGTTCTATTAAATTGTATCTAAATTCCAGACTTTTTCACCAAGCAGTACTATTTCTAAATTTCACATATTTTCAAAAATTTCATCTCAGTATTTTCAGCCAGTTACAAAATGCTTGGCATTGAACCCTGTCAAATCTGGAAGACTTGCTGTTCATTACACTGCTCTGTCAGGTCCTCCTGATTTCAGCTGACTGCAATTAATTAAGATAATATTTAGTTTTAATTACTTGGGGTACATTTCTTGGTTTCTTAGCTTCTTTCTCTCAGCTCTGTGGGACCAAAAGGGACTGGATGCTTTGCTCTGCACAGAGCAGTGACCACTCCAGGCTGTGAAAAATTTACATCTTCTCAGCTGGGCTGTGTGACTCTCGAAGCATTAACACGGCAGAGAATGAAACGATATTTAAACCACGTTAGGATTCAGATGATTGCAAAAACCGAAACCTCTGTGGGCTCCCATACGCTTCACCACATTTGCAGCGCGCAGCCAGCAATCTGTGAAACAGCCCATTGCTGATGGAAACACAAACAAGGGCTGTCAGGAAATTTCTGTTCAAAGGTCGGTGGTAAATGAGAGACACTTAAATGTTGTTTTGTCTTTGTTCCACAAGCTGGAAAATAATAGGATTGGATTTTGATCAAGAGCTCTGTTTTATTCCCTCCAGTCATTAGCTTTGTGATCTCCCAGCCCCAAGACAAAGTATAGCTGATAGTAAAAGGAGGAGAGCTTTGATGGTTCATTTGTTTTTTGGAATTTTTGGAGCTCAGCTGTTTGTATGCAGTGAGCACTGCTGTCTTTGACTGGGACTTGGTGTGTTTCTCCTGATGCTTTCCAGTCTGAGACTGCTGCCCACCACTGCTGAGCTGGACCCTCTCATAACCCCAGCTCCCTGTGTGCCCCAGCACTGTCAGCTGGGACAGATCAACACGCAACCCGTGAACATGTGGGTTTTATTATTTGATACAAGGGCACAGCAAAGGCCCTTCTGCAGGGAGCCAATTTATCTTCTGAATGTGGAGCCATGGGTGGTCCTCATGCCTCTGAGCCATGGAGAGGAGACTCCTGGCCGGCAGGATTGGGAGCGGAGTCACATTAGGTGTGGACTGGACCTGTGGGAGTGTGATCTTGACGTGCAGAATTGCAAGGATTGGAGAGAGAGGTTCTGGACTATTGAAAATAGGTATCTTCTGATCCTTTCTGACACGGTTTCAGATTATTTTGCTAATCGACTGTTTGAACATTTTTGGACAGTTAGGGTTGTGGGCCAAAAAGCCCCAAACCACCAAAACCAGCTTCCCCCCCTCTTTTTTTTTTTTTTTTTTTTTTTTTTTTTTTTTTTTTTTAGCTGATCATCAAGTTGGAGCTTGCATAATACGAGAGGCCTCACTGCTTGGCTAGGTTTCCAGGTTCCCCTTGGGACCCACAGCTATGTATATTCTTATATAAATTAATAACTTCTCCAACCGTCTCAGAGATGTTAGGAAACGGTTTCCATCATGATTTGGAAATGAGTAACTTCTCTTTAAAGAGCAGTAGCAGTGGATGTGTGTGTAATCTTACATAGTGGCAAATGCTCTTCATGTGTGTTTCTAGAAAAGGGTTTCATAGATGTTTACCAGGCTGGGGGACTTGAGTCTGCTGGCACATCCCCTCTCCGAACTGATATACACAATAACAGCGTCCCACTGCTTCATGTTATCCAGTGGGACATTGGTCAGAGGGACTTAGAGGGTCTGTGCCCCCAGAAAGTCACCTGCTGCCTCCCAGCAGTGGGATGCCTAGGGCAGAAAGGCTGAGCTAGGGCATGATGGTGGTCCCCTCTTCTCTCCTTCATGGGCTGCTTTGCAGATTAACTCCTGCTCTTGGAGGTTCCCATCCTATTTATGATTCTGGTGATCACTTTTAATGTTCAGACAGCTGCCTCTGACACTTTTCTCTCTCTCTTCAGCACATTTACCTTCCCAGCAAACTTTTAGTCCTTTGTCTGCCTGCAATGTTTTTGTCTGGATGGTCATATTTCCACGTAGGGCAGGATTCTGCCACTGTACATCAGACCTCAGAATTACTCCCTGTTAGGGGGTCAGGACCCCATGTGTAAGGTGCTGTACAAAAATAAGAAATCCAGGCAGCTCCTGCCCCACGGACAGTGCAATCTAAGCTTCACAACACGTTTTCCACCTTAGCACAGCATTCTCTGCAGTGTGTTCTTGCCCTTCCTTTGTCATTATTAGCCAGATTAAGATCATTTTCAAATGAGGAGCAACACGATCCAGTCTCCTGCAGAACAGGAAGAAAATCCTGTTCATTTGCAAGAACTCTGAAGAAAAATCCTGTTCATTTGCAAGAGGTACTGCATTTTCAAGAAAGCCTCATTTCCTCTTCTTCCTGTCCACTGTCCCACTGCTCCATCATTATGCAGCGCAGTATCGCACCCTTGCCTGTTCCAATAGTTGAGGTGAGCAATAGAGGTGTCATGTTTGGAGGTAATTAATTGCTGCTCTCAGTCCTCACCCAACAACATGCCCTTTGCACAGTGTACGTTAGTGGAAACTTCACCCTGTGTTTCAGCGTCGTTTGACCGTTTCTCTTCTAATAGTCCTTCCACTTCTGTTACATCCCCTGAGTAATGCTCAGAGGACAGTGCAGTAAGTGACTTCTTCCTAATCTGATTTCTGATTCTTAGTGGCCTGGATAGACCAGCATTAGTTTGCTATTTCAATCTGATCCATCAGAGTCCTCTGCTGTGCAGGGCTGCTCTTTTATATCACTTACGTGGCAAAACCAGAGCTTGATTCAGCTGGTCTCCAAAGCAAGGCCAACCGGGTCATGTGCGTGCGGAGCAGAGACGATTACCAGCCTCCTGCTGCACCAAACCCCGTGCAGGAGCTGAGCAAAAACGTCTGCTGTTGGCCAGAGCTGCTGGGGAGAGAAGGGGCTTCTGCAGGGTGTGAACAGGGCGTGTCACGCAATGCTACGATCACTGTTTATGCATTAAATTAATACTCTCTCGTCTGGGTGCTGGCAGGATTCGCTCGACCCCTTTACCACCACTTCTGCAAATAACGGACTGTTTCTGAGTGCAGCTTGAAATAGAAATCCTAAAAAAAGCATTGGTTTTAACGAATCTGATGGAAGTTACAGTTAAAGTCAGTTATCAGACATAGCTGCACAAGGTGAAGAGAGTGTCAAGGTGGGGACTGGCATGGGTTTTGGGATGGAAGATCATTACTCTCCTTTATGAAGTGGTATCTCCCTGCTGTCCAAACCATTACTGACAGATTGTACTCTGGAAAGAGAAAAAACAGAGAGGAGGGAGGTACGGTGGTCTCTCCTGAATTAAGGGACCTGTGTGTGGTGGAAAGAATCTGCATCTGCCATTCCATCAGAAGATCCTTCCTGGGAATTAGGTAGGTTGGTGGTGCTCTGAGGATATGCCAGACTTGTGGGCTCCCAAGCTTGGAAGGATGTTGCAGTCAGACATAGTGATTACCACCCACCTTTGCTTCAGAGTGGCTGGCTCAGGAAAGGCACGATGGGGCAAATCACAATAATGTAATGAGGTGAGGGGCAGCGTAGGAGTAGCTCTGGGACCAATGATTTGACTTGTTTGACTCTGGAAAAGATCCGCTTGCGTCTGATGGAGTTTGGACATGTTCTGGATTCCCTTTTGGGTTTCCTTTCCTCACGGCTCCCCATCAGACGTGTTCATTGCTCAAATCCAATGAGACTTCTTTACTTGGTGTTGCTAGACTGCATGTTCAAACCGAGATCTGAAATTCCGCCTTCCTCCCTCGCTCTGTCCACTGGCCCCAACCTGCAGGAGAGCACATGATCCTCCTTAACATCTGTCAGTTTGGTTAACAGGGCAGGAAGATGAAGATGACAGCCCATCTCTTCCACAGTTCAACACGTATGTGGCTGGCAGTGGTGATGTTTTATTTTTTTTGTCAACAAGCAACAAACAGATACATGATTGAGCTGATTTTTTTTCCAAGGGCTGTGGTCCTTTTGCCGCTTTGCAAACATCTTTTGCAAATTCCAAGAGCTTTGAAAACTCCTGGATACGATTGCACGAATCTTGGAGCGGCGTGTGCCAAAGTCAGTCATTCTGCTGCCTGTGCCGCCTGTTTAGATAACCCAGCAGCTCTCTGCCTGCGTGCCAAGCCCCAGGCTGAAGTAAGGGCATAGGCGTGAATGGGAAAACTTGCAGACTGGGAGAGGGTGGATCCTCCCGTGATCCTGTCTCTCGTTGTCATACGTCAGCATGAAAGGTCTCTGCTGTGACCTTTGAGGATGAAACCGCGCGTGTGAAAAATATCCCTGTGAACTGCATCCTGTCACTCTGGCAGATCTCAACTTAGGTCTGGGTGTGGTGAGAGATAATTGCCTTTCCAGCAGAGGTGGAAATATGTTGGTTTAAGTCAAGAACTTTCTGAGTCCACTGACTTCTGCATCCCCCAGGGAAATTACTCTCATATATACAGATTGTAGACTGACTGTAGGACTGGGACTGATAGATATGTATTATGACGATTACTGTAGTGCTTATTGAATGCTTGGAGATTTTGGTATAAAAGCTTAAACTTTTATTCTTATAAAGGGATTGAGCTTGGATGGCCGGAGCGAACAGTAGAAGTTTGTCCTGTCTGAAATAAACAACTGCGAGGTAGGCAAAAGTGATAGCGTGCTTGCGTGTTTGGTGAATTCAGCACAAAAAGCAGGATGTAGTAAAGAGTGATCAGTAAGCAGTGTTTGGAGAGTTTTCCAGGGCAGGCTTACTAGAAGTACGGAGTGACTGGTAACTATTGCCTTGGCTCTGCCAGGTGGGACATGTTTTCTCATGCAGGTTGTGGGATCAGAGGTGAGCGGCCCTCTGTCCTTAGCAGATTCTGTTGAATGCAGCCCCAGTGACACCAGGACTGGTTCTGGACCCAACAGACTGAATTCCAGACAGATGTTAAAATCTTTGCCCCCTTTTTGTGTCTGTCCCTGACACCAAGAGCTTTAGGGTAGAGTGAAAATGGGCATGAATTTTGTGGTGCTCAGTAGGTCTGGAGCCAAGATCTAAGCAGGATGCATTCACTTATCATATTCTGCCTTTTTTCCCAAAAACTCCTGTATCTGTTGCCTCCAGCCAGAGGTAATGGGAAGAATATCCAGTATCCTACAAAGCAGCACGGTCTTACATCTGTTCTCCATTTCCAAATCTTTGTCTCTGTTGTTCTACCTATGGGTGGATCACAAAAATAATTATCTAAATGAGCCAGGCACCAAAACACCGTAAGTGATCATGTACTCCACAGAATAACAATGATTAGGTCACTCCGCTTGCTTATCTCAGGTTCCCATCCTTGAAATAAGGGCAGCAATATTTTTGCTTTTAAAAGAGCAGGACGAACTCGTTCATGTTTGAAGCATTAATTGTTGTTATTATGATTACTCATACGGATGACAGGGAAGCACCTAATGGATCCTGGTGGTGTTACAATGGGCCGTGACTGCTGTTGTCATGACTAACGCAGTACAAATTTCCTAGGCTGCCTGTTTATACTAATGCAAACCCCACCGCATACTTGCGGTCCATTACCAACCCATCGCCTAGGCCAGGAAGTTCTTAAGGTGCTGATCGTTTCGTATGACACCTCTGTCCTTTCAAAAACAGCAGCCTTGCTCATTCAGTAGAGTATCTCCGCATCGGCCTCCAAACAGGAGCTGCCCAGCGTGGTTCCTTACTGCCTGGCCATGGCAGAGTCTCTCTGGAGTGATTTCTTCCTTTCTGCTTTAAAAGACGGAGAGAGAGAGGCAACCCAGACTCCCAGCTGTTGATTTCAGATGCTTTCTGCAGAGCAGGTCCTTTTGGCTGTTAGAAAATTGATGCAGAAAACCAAATTCCCTCCAAGCGTGTCCTTGCTCTGGAGTGAGCATTGCTCACCGTGTCTTTTTCCTTCATTCTATTTATATCCCTTAACAATGTGCTACAAGTGACTTGGGGTGCGTGGGGTGATAAGATGGAACGTGTGTATTTGGGTGTATTGTGATAGGTGTGTGTATTTGGGTAAGTAGGAGTGGCGTTGTCTTTGCTGTTGGCTGTCAGACCAGCGTGACGCCGTTCCCCGGCTTCACAGCCCTTGGACGGGGAAAGAGCAGCGTTACAAATGAGCCGACCTGCCCGTTCCTCCGCAGGCCAAGCCACACGAGCCACACACCCCTTTCTGGTGAGGGCCACCTCTTCCCGGCTGCTGCTGGCCTGTGGCCCGTGCCTCCACCCCCGCATCCCCAGGGAGATTTTCGGTGTTCACCTCTCCCTCCCCTCTGAGGTGGCCTTTGGCTGAAAATTCACTGGAAGTAGACGACGCGGTGCGTTGCGTCAGTCCCTGAGCAGCTCATGATTCAGCAGTTGTACGAGTTTCGTACCTGTTAGGGACATGCCAGAAACCACAAATGTTCCTACGCCAGCAACAGCACAAGGAGTTGGGAGTTTCCACTCAGCCGAAGACAACAAGGTCTTGGCAGTAAGTTTTCTTGCAAATGGGTTTCATTTGATTGCCATGAGATGAGAATGGGAAAAGGATGCCAAGGGATGAGAGCAGGAAAACCAGCATCTGGATTTCTAGAGCCCAGAAAGCCTGAGATCTTCAGGGGAACAAAAGTGACGCATTGCTCTGCACTCAGGTCTGTTTAAAGGGAACAAAAGTCCTCCTGGAAGCAAGGCCATGAAAGCATTAAGTATTTTAGGAAAATCCCAGGCTGTAAGATCAATGAAAAGAAAATACTCCTGAGGAGCAAAATGCAAACATCTCTGCAGGTGTCAACTTGAAATCATCATTATTCAAACAAGCGCTGGCACAGGAGCAGTCACCGTGACGTACGAGCTGCGTGTCCCGGTGCCAGACCCCAGGCAGAAGGGCTGCCCTGCTGCTGCTGGAGTCGTTTGAAACCCAAGAAGGGGCATCTCCTGGCATCCTGCGATGCCTCCCGCCAGCTTTGGCTGCCAGAGAGCCAGGAACGCGTGCCAGCGATGGCAAGATTGCTTCTCGCTTAGCGTAGCAGAGGCTGGGACACAGCCTTATTAATTTCATTCAGCCGTTGGCTCAAAGGAGTCGAGCTGGCAAGGAGAGCTGTGACAGCAAAGGCTTGAAGCCTTGTTCCCTGCCTTCCTCCTGCTCCTTTGCCACCCCCTGCTCTGTGCAGGGATTTTAAGATGGATGCAGTTCAGGTGTAAGGGGGAAGGGAAGGATTCCACAGCTGAGGGCTGGCAACAGAGTTAGCCGGTCTTTGCTCAGGGATTGCAGTTGCGATGTAGCCGAGATAACAGTGATTGGCGTGCAGTTGTCTGGAGAGAAGGGAGTAGTTAGGGTGCAGATGAAGGCGTGGGAGGGATTGGTGCCTGCTGGGGCCTGTGGGTGATGGCTTACGCCTGGGAAAAGTGGCACGGCCGTGCATGCATGGAGAGTGTGAGGAGGGGAGAGAAAGAGGGGACGGTGAAGAACCAAGCCTGGTCCATCCTGGATTGCCATCCTGCATTAAATGAAAACGTCCAAGGCCAAGGCTGGTGTTGTTGAACTTCTTGTCAGGCTGTTCTCTCTTCTGATTTTCCCCTCCCAAAGCAAAATTTTCTGGCAGCGTGTGTTTAACAGCGTGCGTCGCAGGCAGAGATGGGGATCCCCTTGAACCGTGAACTGTTGCAGGCACAGGAATCCTCTCTGAATTGCCCTCAAGTCATTTTCCCGACATGCTTGGAGTGTAAGTGCGTGCCAGATCCCCATGAGGGCTGCGTGGCTGTGATCAAACAGAAGGCGTAATGATGGGAGATGCAAATGATTGCTGTGGTTGCTGGTTGAAGACGATCTGAGTGGAAGTGGGAGGCTGGGTTCTCACGGAGCTGCTCTGCTTGACGGAGGGCAAGATGTCTGCACGTGGCTTGCGCAGGGCTCCGAGCTCTGCCGGTGCTTGGTGGGGCTTTGAAAAAGTTGCATTTGATAAAGAATTTTAAGCATTAAATTGAGTGCAAGAGGGAAGCACTGCTTGGGCTGTCCTACCAACTCCTGCAGCGCGTAACTGACAGATTCCCTCCCTCTCCCCGTGTCCGCGTACCAGTACGCTCTGCTGTGTGCCCAGTTTGATAGGCAAGTGTTTCACTGCTTGGTTTGGGCTCCTGCCTGGAAAAAAGTACGTACCTGGCACTCACCCAAGAGCTATTTATAGCAGGAGTTCCTAGAAGAAAGTGTGACAACTTCAGAAAACAAGGAATTGCCAAATAATCCTGTGGAGAGCAGCAAATGAACCCCCCACCACACACACCAGTAGCCCCAAATCCCAGTGAGAATCGGTACCAAGGAGATACCGCCAAGAATCAACAAGGACAGCGTAAGAGTCCTGCGCAGAATTCCGGGTCACCAGCGACAGCCCATGTGAAAGATCATGTGAACTTTTTGTCCTGACAAATCCCGTGGAAACAAACCCCGAGGACACGAAGACTCAATTCCCCAGCGACACGGCACGCTCTTTGAAGACGCCTCTGCTGTGTAAATAGAGATCTGCGCTTCAGACTCTTCCAGTCCTCAAACCTTCTTTGGTTTTGCTGCATGTCTTAAAAAAAAGATCTGCTGAAGAAGATAATACCTCTCTTGGGTGACCTCTGAAATGGGTACCTGTGCAGCTGCTGGACTGGTTGTTCCAATCAGGGAGATGCAATTTTTTTGCATAAAATGTTGTTTCCCCTTTCATAACTCACAGCAGATGTTTCTCTCACCTCGTCAGGAGCTGGCGGGCAGAGACCTACAGGCAAACCCAGACTTTGTTTTTCGCTCTGCCTGGCTGACTGTGACAGCAGGGTGAGCGTTGAACCCAAATACGTAAAACCAACAGCAACAAAACCCCAACCAAAGCCCCCACCCAGCCATTGCCTAACTTCTACGTGGAGCAGAGAGTCCTGTGCCGTATATCCTGCTGCCTCCTTCCCGGTACGTCTCTGTGATCACCGTTTATGCCGTGTGTTTATACAATCTGTACGCGCCTCGCAGTTCTGTGATACCTTCACTTGTTCCACCCGCTGGACTAGTTGCAACTGGCAGTAAATTGTGGGGTTTTTTTGTTGCTTGCTTACTTTATACACCAGCAATTTCCTGGTTTCGATGTCCAGAGAGGTTAGTCTTTAATTTAATATTATTCATAGATTTTATTGAGTATTAGTTAACTTTGTAAAGCACCTTAATGGGCAGTGTCTTTTTAATTATATATGGCAAAAGCCATAGAAACAAAGGAAAATTGACCCAATTTGTTATAGCCAGTTTACAAAGAGCCCTTGAGGTGACTGAGCATCACTTTCTCTTTCTGTTGTGGTATTTCACACATTTCCCAACTCCTGTCAGTTCACATCACACCTAACTTCTCTTTCCTGAAGCAGTCTCTCCGTGCAGCGCGGCTGCCCCTTCTCCCTCCATCACTGAGCCAAAACCCAACATCTTGTCAGTTATTTTAGGTAGGAGGAAGACGACTGACATGGTCTCGTGGAGTTTTCTTTTCCTGCTGCTTACTGGAAACGTGCAAAATGCTGGTTTTCTGGCTGCTGCTGCCTACTGTGAGACTGCACTCGTGGATCCAAACACTTGCCATGTGGCTCCTTGCTCCAAAACAATTCCCCTGTGCCCTTCTTGAGGCTACAGACCCGTTGCTTGCTCTCGCTGCCATCTTCTCTGCTTTTCTTTGTCTCTCTGTCACACAAACCTGCAAAATAAGAGAGAAACTCTTCTCTGCCAGAAACCTGGGTGGACGCCTCTGCTGAAGCAGCAGCACGTGCCTGTGCTTCAACTGGAGGCCGCTGTTTTCACAGCACCCTCTCATCGTAAAGTTTGACCGTTTCCTACAATCACCTTAAAAAAACCTTTCAGTCCTGTTGAGCTTTGTACTGCTACCATGTCTACCACGGAAATGGCCAAGAAACATTTTCTACAACTCTACAACCTGATGGCTGATGGCTGTATCAGTTAATGCGTCTCATTTATGCAGCAGCAGATTTGAGATAATCCTTGCCCTTTTCGAGGTGTCCATCAAAGGCTGGCTGGCGCATGGGTGAAGTGTGAGATACGGCTCAGGTTTGCAGCGCTGGAATATGTCGGAATATCAGCTCCGCTGCATCCTGGACGCAGTATTAATTAAACAGAATGACCCTGCTTCAGGCCCCAATGGACAAGCATCCACATGGCAACTGTGAGCCTTGTCGGAATTAATTGGCAGGGTTAATCATGTTGGGGTTGGAAATGAATTGTTAATTTGTTTGGATGAGTGTAAAGTCCTCTCCCAGCGATGGCAGGTGGGATGGCACTTGAGAAGAAACCCTGCAAAGCTGCCCTTCCTGGGGGCCTTTCCATTTAACACCTCCTGCAAACAGGCCTCTCAAATTCTTTGCCCCCGACGTGCAAGACTCCTGCACAGGGTGGGGGAAGCAGGTTGTGTGCTGCTCACGTCCTTGCAGATGACAGCACACCTGCTCTGGGCCGTGAGATGGGAGAGGGACCAGCTGCAGCTTGGGTGGGCCCCTTCACGGTGCGGCGTTTCTTTCTGGTCGTGCTCCCTTGCGCTAAGCAGATCTGGTTGCTCCGTTGCAGATACTGGCTCAGGCCAACCTGCTGTAGGATCTCCGAGGGAGGGAGAGATGCGCCGACACCGAAATGCCGCTGTTGGGGTAAGTGGTACCAGCCTTGCACACAGCGTGCAAAACTTGATAGGTCTGTTATGGACACTAAACCCTCTCGGACACTTCTCCTCCAGGACACTGTAGTATGAGAATCTGTCGGATCAGTTAATGCTTCTCCCTCTCTGCTCTCATTTTATGCTCAGGACAGCAGAATATCTTCCATTTTAGTAACTTTCTAATCTGTTAAGGCTAATGCATTGGTCACATCACATTAAGACATAGGATAAAAGCACTTCAGGGCTTAAATTATTTAAATGAAAATGTAACTTTTTGTCATTTATGCTCTCTATTGTGCATTGATTAATCTAATTAGTTCAGCAATAAGAATCACTTTCTTCTCATCATCTGGTCTGATTTGTTGTGACTGATACAACGGGATTCTAGATGTGACATCAAGTAGGACTGGCCTATAAATAAACCTGGGATCTTTCTGGGTGTGCAACCATCCTGTTTAAGACCCTGCGGTCAAAATACTGCTCTGTTGACCGTGCTTCAGTTCCCACCATCAACTCTCACACCTAGTCGTTCATTTTCCCTGAGGGAGGGTTGAGGAAAGTGTGTTTGTGTCCCCCAGAACAGAGGTACCGTGGTTCACAACGCCCGGGCACCGTGAGGGCTGAGCTGGAGATGTGTACGGCAGGAGGTCAGGTCGTGGTCGCAGTCTGATCCACTGAGGTTGAGTTGTAAGAAGTTGCTATTATACATGTGCAAGATATGCTTCTCAATTTTGGAAAAGCCTTTGTATGTGCATAGAAATATCATAGAACTGGGTACTGATATGCAGGTACGATCACCTTCCGTTGTCTGCGACAGTCAGTGGCAAGCCACCTCTCTTTGGGCCCAGCGCCTAATTTATGGGGAGGCTGATGCTGTTCCAAGGCGCTGTAAAATAACGAGAGTTTTTCACAGCCAAAACCACTTGGCTGGGTTGAGCTTGCATATCTGCATCTTGCCTGACATGACAGCTATTTAGGTGTCCTTAATCTGACTACTTGTTACTTGAGACCACAAATAAGAAGAAACTCTCCTATCAATTGACACAGCAAGTACCTTGTGCATTTGTATAAAAATATTTTGGGCTGCTCTCTCAAGCACCAGCACTTGCTCCTACTTTCACCTTGCATTTCGTGTTCTCCCCACCCTACAGGCAGCCAGATGGTTGAATGTAAGCCAAAACTAAGAAGGATTTCCTCTTTTCTTTTGAAGGGATGGGTGCTCAGAGATTTATCAGTAATACAGTTGTACTTAATCACCTAGAGTCCGCCCTGTGTAACTAAGGCGGCCCACGGCATGTTGCTGGCACAAGCAGCTACTTTACTAAAGTCCCACCTCAGTTGCCATTTTGTATTTGATGTAAAACTGTTCTTTATAGTTTTTTCTTTTTTTACTTACTGTTACTAGTTGTCCTAAAATGCCAGTAATGCAGTGATGTTTTAGTGCAGCTTTTGTGTGCTGTCATTTCACATTAATCATTTAGATATTATGACCACTACATAATTTGGAAGAAGACTGTCCCCCTGTCTATGCTACATGTAAAATTTTAATATTAGAAGTGAATGACCCAGTTCATCATAGGTCTAATTAATTTTTTTAGAGAATCTGTTCTGTGCAGTAGCCTGTGCTGTCCATATTGATGTTAACATATTATATAAGCAGCTTTAGAAAATGCAGCTGTCTGAAAGCCCCTTTCTGTGTCCCTGGGCTCATTGAGGACCCAAAGCAGAGCACTGAAAACCAGCAAAATGTTACTAGGAAGCAGGCATTTCTGCTGTCGGTTTTTGGGGGAGTAGTAAAGCAAATTACTATCTTCAAATTAACTTTGTCTGCAAACTGTACTCTCCAAACACTTCATTATATATATATGTGTGTGTTAGAGATTTTACAGACCGGGCTAGATGTTCTTTTGCTGTTCAGATTGGGTGGTGAAGTAATGGAACATGCTATTTTGATAGCTTGGAACGTGCCTCAGGAGTTGATGTGTTTCAGCGCAAACAGAAGCCTGCAGTATCTGCTCTGTCCCTGTATGGCAGAGCACATCGTTGACTGGCTGTTTAAACACGAAACATATTTTAATAGACAATTACAGTTTGTCAACAGAAATAGTCCCCTATAAAACTTAACAGTGGCTGAAGTGGGATTGCTACTGTGAATTTGCTGATAGGGTATTTTAGGATCATTTAGTAAGAGACCTTTTAGAAAGCAAAGACCAGAATTTGAGGTTCTGCAGTTTTGTTTCTGACTCATGATCCTCCTTAGCAAGCTCCAGTGCTGGAACGTCATCTGCCCAGCATCTTCACGTGGATTTTGTAAGAAAAGGTTTGCTATCTTCCACTATCTTCCCTCAAAAGTGGAAACATGAAGAAGAAATCAACTGTTCTGTTTGTTGTTCCTCAAAACTTTGGGAGGCAGGACCCTGGCAGCCATTTCATCACCTCAGGTGAGCTATGTGGCAGATGCAATTTGTCATCTCTTTCCCTGTGGTAGGAGCTGCTCTGCTTTAGTCATTCTGTCCTATGGTTACAAGGTTGTTTTGCAGTAAACTACACAGTAAAGATGATCTTGTCTGAAGGAAACACAATAAAATGTCCTACGAGATGAGAAATCCAATTAGAGCGCGCATCCTGCCACTTCAGCCATTACAGGTAAGATGCCCGGGATTAAGTCCTGTATATTACATAATAGCCATAGGTGGGAGCAGGCTGGGTTTGGTAAATTTGTTCCAGTTCTTGGTTATGGATAGTTCAGGGAACTAAACCCGTGACAGATGAAGGCAAAGTTCCCAGAGCAGAAAAGAATCAGGACATCTGGCTGTGTTCAAAGGCGGTAAAATAGAGGTGTTTGACCTTGCAGCCATTTGTTTTAGAGACACCAAAACAGAGATGGACAGCACGATGTAGGTTTGACACTTTTATTAACAAAGAACCCATGGGGCTCATTCATTAGTACAAAATACAATCATGTTCCTGTATGTTAAACAGCATTTTTTTTTATTTTGTCTCTTTTCAACTGTTTCACAGTTATCAAAACAAAGCCCCTGCATATTGAACTTATTGTGCAAACAGTAATTATTTTAAGGATCAACTTCTGCACTAAGTCAAGTGTCAGAGAGCAGAATTTAATCTTGTTTTTACCCTTCCTTTGAAGGGCCACATGTGCTTCCTAAGAAACACATTCTAGTTGTTTGTCTTTTTTTGCAGCAAACAATTTAAGGCCACAGTTTATCTGCAAATAATAAAAAACAATTCAAAAGGTTTTAGAAAAAAAAAAAAAAAAGCACATCTTTACCCTTCATGCTCTTGTTTGCTTGACCATGTTTATACCAGGTAGCACACACATCACCTATCAGGTCTTACAGTCCCGAAAAGCACCTGATGTTCTTTAAGCAAGTATTTGGAGTTATTAACATGCACATTAATAGACAGCCATATTACTTTTCAAGTAACTCTCATGGTATCTGCTGAATGAAAACATGCTTGTTCCCTTTCCAGGTGATGTGAATGGAAATCCTGCGTTATGGGCACACCATCACTTAAAAAAAAAAGGCATGAGCACTGCATCTTGAGACTCAACATTAATACTATTTTTCAGAGTGTCTTTTCTAAAACATGCACTGAAATTTTGGTTAAAGCTGCATTTGCTATAGAAGACAATACTTGAAGTTGCAAAAGGAAAAAAAAAATAACTGCAGTTTGGAAACGTAATCTCAATCAGTTCGTCTTTTACACTGATGTAAAAGTAACTTGAGGTGAAGTGCTAGAAAGTAGACAATGTAAGGAAGTCATACGACTAAAAATATACATCCGTGTATGCCTGTAGAAAAATCCCTGCTTCTTAAATGAAGACAGATTTCATTAAAAACATTTAAGCCTTTTTTAAACTGCAGTTACTGATGAAAGAAAGGAAACTCAAGTACTCTTCTTGTAGTTATCAGAAAGTAAAATGTTTTACCACATGAAGCACCAGGTTTTAACCCTAGAGCCTTCTGTAAGATGTATGGAGTAGTTCTAGCAGGTCAAAATCCCCTGTAGTTTAGAGACTCAACTGTAAACGTGCATATTGAGAATACTGCATTTCTGCTCCTTAAGTGATCTCTTAATGGTGGCTTACTTATTCCCATTGATGCCCAGCAGGAAGCAAACGTTCTACTTTAAACGAAGGCAGAGGAAGGGCCAAGTAAAACGCTGTGCCTTCACTCTTAGCAGCAACAAACTCTCACTGTTCTAAATGACCTGAGGAAGAAAACATTAAAATATTGCACCAAAACAAAATTAAACAGCAAAAACAAACATGGAAACACACAAACAAAAAATAGTATGGATAGCAAATGACCAGTGCAGCCCCTGACAATAGATCTCTAGACAAAAATGCAGGAGTAATGAAAAGCTTTGTGCCATTACCAGAGGATTTTGTTCCCCTGATGTTTGCTTTCACTTCAGTTATAAGCTATGTCTATTCTGGGTATATTTACACCTCTCCCTATGTCTCCTATCTCATTCACTAACCACAGAAACCATTTAGGGTCCCTTTTAGAACCTTGAAGTATGCTGGGGCTTTAACAAGACTGTTTTTGGTCTCAGATCTGACCGTAAGTAAATAATCCAAAACAGAGGTAGGCTTATAAAGGCTTCTGAATAAATAAGTATCGTCCGTTTTGCTAAGTATACCTGCTTTTGGCAAAAGGATTCTCCCCTTGCCATGCTTCCCCTTATCATGCTATCCATAGGCTTAAGATGCAGAAAAAGAACTCACAGTAGAAGAGGCTAGAATAATTCCCTTAAGAAATCCCTTGAAAGAAAGCATAGTGCATAAGCTCTTATCAAAGTTCAATTTTCTTTTACATACTTGTGTCTTTCATTCAGTAAATGGTTGCCTTCATAATATTGCGTAATAGCTATTCTGTCATCCATGATGTCTTTAGGATCATGATGAATGATGAAATAGTACCACTTGGCAGTTGTTAAGAAGGGCAGGTTCTCATGAAATACAAAGTTAGGCTAGAGTGAAGACGTCGCTCCACATTTTAGTAGTGTTCCTTTCTTGGATGCCGACAGTGCAAAACTGAAGCCCCTCGAACACTCGAATCTTTTGGAAATGTTTTTTTACCCCACATTCTGGTCTACTACCCAAGTTCTACTACGGAAGCTGTAACACAATTACGTAATTCTTCCAGAGTGTTCCAAACAAAATATAACTTCTTTTCTCTTCCGAAGATCCTTACATCTCCTCGTACTTTATGTAGTATATCCACTTTTTTGAAAGCATTCAGTACTTTCCGGTACTTCTTGGGTACTCCAAGCATTGATGCTCCCACAATATCCTCTGTGCAGACTAGTCCAGCAGATTCTCTTCCATCATCAAACATGCTCATACCTCCCTCTCCATCCTCCTTTGCCTTTCTTCTACACAAACTTAAGTTTTGAAAAGAAAACTGCTTCCTTTTCAGCTGCACTATCAGCTTAAGCAGCAGAAAGATTAAGACATTCATCACAATGATGCTCATTATAAATCTTCAGAGCATGAACGAAACTGGCTGAATTTCTTCTACATCAGTTGGATGTGGATCGATCTACAGAGAGAAGAAAGGCAACAATTAATGCCTGTAATTCTTGCATTTCTGTATTGTGATAAAAACATTGCCTGCTGTTTATTTTTTTACCTCTGAATAAAGAGGTGGAGGCTGAAACCGGAACTCTTGTATATAAGCAAAGACAGGACAGCACAATTGTTCCTCGCAGTCAATTGGTGGTGAATAAGCAGGAACATGTCTGGAGAACTCTTCCTCAGACACTACATCAGCATAATTTGGTGGTGCTGAAACACAAGAGATGCTACTGTCAAATGTCAAGCTCACAACACGGGTATTACAGTATCCGACGCCACGGAAGCTGTGCTGGTTAAACGCTGTGCCTTTGTCCAACCGTATGAAGTGCGCTAGAGTTACAAATACTCTAACTAGAGTTGTTTTAAGTAAGCTTATGTGATGTGGCAGGAACACTACTGATGCTTTTAGGGTTACTCTAGCAACAGACCTGCGTTGTATCAAGCCATATTCAGTAATCAACTTCAAGGTTTCTACCTCCAGAGTAGAATTCCCACTCTCAGAATTTAGTTATTCAGCTGAAAGTAGTCAGGTAAGGGCAAAGACAGACTTGAAGGCTGGAGTTAGGGTATCCTCCCCAATCCTTTCGGATCTAGGTGTAGATTTCTGTGCCTCCCTTCTCACGAGTCATACTTCAATGGCCTACATCTCTAGTAGTGCCCTCAAACTGGCACTGCTACCCTGCTGTAGCAGACAGTACGACGTGGTAATGTAAAGAGTTCAATGTGGATTACCTTCAGGGTGTTCTGGCATGGTCAATGCCAGCCAGCTCATATCCATACTAAACTGGCTGGTAATGCTGGAGTTTCTGCTTGAAAATCCAATACATGGAATAGTGCCAATCACCAGAGGCATTTCAATCATCAATTTCTTAGCACCAGGAATATGGATATACACCTATGTGACAACCCCCAAATAAAAGAAAAGAAAACATCATGAGGCCCATGGAATTGCTGGTCCTAAAGCTCCCTTACTCCCTATACTGCAGATTGTTTAATAATTAGGAGTTTTCTCATCCCAGATATGTTTAGCTAATACTTTGACAGCTTTTAATATTTTTCAGCAACTTCTTTCTTTCTCTACCCTGTCTCTAGATGACATTAAAAAATACACAACAGGTTGACAAAAAATAATTATGCACTTGACTTTCAGACCCATCCTCCTATTTCTGAAAAGAATGACTAGAAGAACCCACTCAGCTTGAACTGCTTTCCCCTGATAATCTCCACAGGTCTAAAAAGCTGCATCTTCCTCAAACATTTTCCCATTTCCCTGTTATTTCTATCTTTCCATTTCAGAATCTCCTCATGATCTTCAGTCTCTCACCTATATACTATATTTGTATTTGGTGTTGTTCCCAAATTAAAAAAATCTAAGAGCTGCTCAGAAGAAAAACTTATTCTGTTCCCAACTCAACGTAGCATTCAAGAGTAGGTACATTGGTAATAAAAATTCACACTTACAGCTAACGAATATTCTACCCTAATAATACAGCAGTCAAGTATAGAGGGGGATACAGGCGGGATTTTCAGAGTTTTCCCATTCCAGGTGTCTGTACTCCCAGAGGCAATATGGTTTCCTCGGACATTGGCAACCATCTGACGGAAAGTTTTTGTTTTCCCACTGGCCAGGTAAGTTTGTGTTTGGAAAATGGCAGCTTTTGGAACAATCAGTCGAGAAGAGCAGTTCTCAATTTCCGCGTAGATCGGGATGGCTTCCCCTTAAAGACAGAAAAAGTTCAATGAAGGATTTGTATTTACCAACTTTCCTCTGGGAGTATCAAAGCATGTTGTGCAGCACGTACATCATCTGCAATGTTATGAGAACAACACTTGCTAGTTTCCTCAAGGTAGGTGTTGTTTTTTGGTTTTGTTTTGTTTTGTTTTTTTCCAGGCAGAATTATAGCCACCTACTGCATTATATGTATAAACAATGATTCATTTTGAAACATTAGCCATAATATGAACAAGCTATAAAAGCTTTATTTGCAAATTATGCACCAGTCTTCCTTTTATATAGTGCTAACTGAATTCCAAAGTGTTTTATTTTATTTCCTCAATGTATCTAATGTTATCAAGATGACAAAGAAGCTACTAAAGCTCATTCTTACAGAACTTGCACAATCAGGACATAAAAACCTGATTACATTCCCAGTTCAGTATTTTATCCCAAATAAAAGCATTTTGTTGTTCTTTAGACTCAAATGTACATGGCTTTTCTGTAAGATTACTAACGGGGCCTCCTTTCCACTTATATTCCCAAGGGGGGAGGGAGGGGCAAGGCAAGATGATTTTTGTTAAACCAAGTTCATAGAGATCTCAAATTACTACCTACTAAATGGAACTATTCTTTCAAGTATAAAGTGTTGGCTTCACAGATATGGAAAAAAACCCTATTAGATGTTTAATATTCACATTTTGAAGATAACTACTCTTACCATTACAGTATCCCTTCCTCTCAATTTTGGCACTGAGAGACACTGGCCCAGAGGTGAAAAACCAACAGCCAACCATCTTCTCCTGACTTCTTAGAACAGGTGTCTATAAAATATAGAGTATTTTTCATTTTATGGCATAAACTTATCAATCACTTGCAGTTTAATGTTATGCACATCAGTAATGGCAATCTGTCTCTAAAATTTTATTTGGATCACCGTACTACTCAACGCAGGTGGACTTTTGCCATCAGGTGAAATGGAACCAGGGTTTGGTGATTGGTACATGTGGCTCTTTTAAAATCCCACGCGTTCAGAACGTGTCGACTAGCTAACACAGACACTAACGTGCATTTGGATGTGAGCTGTCTTCAACAAGATTGACCTAGCCAGTGTTGGAGGTGTGACGTTTGAAAGGTCTAATGGAGCACTGCAGTATTTGTACCCTTGTTCCTCAGTGCAGAAGAATGCAGAATTAACTTCATTTGTGAGCAACTAGTAGTTAAGCAGGTAAACTGTTTTCACCTTTGTATCCCTCACAAGAAAGGGCAAATGTATACACACTGGGCTAAGGTGATGCATCTTCGTAACTTGCAAGCCGCACAACGCCCCAAAAATTCAGGCTCATGACAAAAACCACCTTAACTATTAATGGAGGACTGTCACATTAGATGACATTTACACTCCCTGTAAAATTTTCATTAGAATAAACTTACACCACGCAAGTACACATGTCAAGGGCCCAAGCCAGGATATTTCCTGGGCACTAGTGCCCAGTCAATGTAACTACAAAGTCTAAAATTTGTGTTGTTTCATGCTCTTTTGGTGGTAGCCTTGGAATCCATTAAGACAGGCAGTGCTTGCTTTATGTGCCCCACAGCCCTCTCCTGTCCAACAACCTGTGCTCTGCTCTACCCTTGCAGAATCTGGATATGCCGTCTTCACACTCCTAACATACGCTGTCAAATCTAAAGACTGTATTTTGCTTACAGACGTGACTGCCAAAATACTTCTCTAAGTTCTCTCTAGAAAGATTAAAATGTAAGCCTATAAAGAGGAAAAAAACCCTGCTCAAAACATCTTTTAGCTACGTTCACATAATGATGAAATGTTGAAATTACCCCAGCGTTTTAAATAAAATAGAAATTACTCATTCACATTGAAATGAATAACCATTTAGATCCAGTTGCTATCATGAAAGTGCAAGGTATAATTTTATATTATTTTCATAATATGGGTTGAGATAAAAAGAATCCAGCTCATTAGCTTCTATCTTGCCTATTTTCTCATTATTTAATGCCTGATCTTTCTTACTACTCTACAGTATTTCTAGCGATTATTAGAAACTCAATGCTTTAATGTGGCCAAATCTGTCATAAGGAAATAACTGAAAAGATCTCTGAAGCAGCTGCATGCACGCACTTAATGTTAGAGAACGACATGCAAAATGGAAGGATACGTAACATAATGGCCAGAGCATAAATGACAGGCTGGGCATGATTAATGCTCTTCTATAATTACTGTTCCTCAACCTACTATTATTGTAGAGTTTAGGACACTGCGGCCCTGTGAATGTAGTTGCTCTGGTAAGAGGAACTACTTTATGCATGTGCATTATTATTATTAAGCCTTATTTATGCATCTGAAGCCTGCATAACTTTTTGGCAAGAGCATCTCTGCCAGCAGGGATGTAATCAATGGTATTAAAAAAAGCCACTCTGTTTGCTATTCACACAACCTAAGATCATCTATTTATAGAGAAAGGCTTCGGGAGCTTGCACGCTTTCAGAAGTCAGAAAATGACACTCCAGAATAACATGGAAATAGTGACGGCTGGATGTGAATGCTTCTTGGAAAGGATTTTTTTGCAGCTGGCTTTAAAGGGGGGAGGAGGAGTGGAGGACCCTCTTACCAATAAAGCTGGTGAGCTGACATCGATGTGGCTGATGACCTGGAGCTCTGTCTGTACGCTTTGATCGGGTGCTGCAGGCCTCTCCAGAACTGCTTTCACATAGTACTGAATACTGCCATACTTCCCAGTAAAAGAGGTCACCAGAGGTCTGAAACAAACAGTCATAATAAGTTTATAATTCAGTCCCAAACGTTAACACTTCCTGTATACATAAACGTTTACCAATTTACAGCTCGTACTTTTAGGGCCTTAGGGAAACTGAGGCAAAAAAAGGCCACGTCGATGCAGCGGTTGGTTAAGACAAAAACATAACGCTGACCTATCAGCTTGATATTAAAAAAATGCAAGTCAAGTTACATGAAGTTAATGTTCCACAACAAGCAGTGTCCAGCACAATCCCTCACGTTGCATTATTTAACTTACTCTTGAGGGAGTTGAAAGCTGAAGGGAAATTCATGTCTTCCATCTAGAAGAATTAAGCTTTCCTCACCTGTAAGATAAAAATGAATAGTATGTTTTAGTTATTCCATAAATAGAAGAACAAAGCAGACGCTTTTATGAATTATTTATGTATAAAACCACCCAGATGCAAGGGACTAGGAGAAGTTTTTATTGATCCCAGTGGGTTCTGGATTGCAGCCCATGCTTTATTTATGCTGTGATGTGATTTCAATGAAAAAAAAAAAAAAATCAAGGAAACATGGAGACCTTGAGTTTCAGTTCAGGACTCTGGCCAATTTCTAATCCAAAATGGCTTCTGGAAAGCATAAAGTAAGTTTTATTTCCTTTTCAGCAAGACAGCAATCAATGTGCTTTTTCAATTTACAATTAGCTTTTGTGCTAAAAAGCTGCAATTTAAGTCAGTATTATGAAATCCTATTAATATACATCCTCTTGATGTACTCCCAGAGGGCCTGCTGTTACATGATTATTTTCGAGGCCCGAGTTTACTTTTCCCGCAGATAAACCCGAGCGGCGTTTCACCCGCACGGAACGCGGTGCCTTTTCCCTTTCGTTTACCGACGCTGCCGTGGTGCTGCGGTGTCCGAGTGACGGGACTGCCGCCCGGGGCCCCACGCCCCCACGGGCCTCCCCTGCTCTCCTGAGCCGCTGCCCAGCGCTTCCAGCGTCTTCCCCGGGCAGCGATTCCGCGAGGAGCCACCCCCTGCAGCAAACACCCCCCTCACCCCGGGCCGGGGCGGGGGGAAGGGGAACTGGGAGCCGCGGGCTTGTTTCTGGCCCCGCTCCCGGTACGGAGCGGCCGCGGGAGGAAGCTGCGGCCACCGCCTGGCTCCGGCAGCGGGAGCGATGGGCACCCCGCGCCCATCCTCAGCGCCCAGACACCGGTTTCTCCTCACAGCCGGTTTCAACGCTCGCCCTTCCCCGTCCCTGCCAAAAAGCGGCCCCGGGCGCCTCCCTGCAGCCCTGCGGCCCCTC
>WHYT01017719.1:362755-451814 GCA_009806455.1 Tetrax tetrax | reverse complement strand
CCCAGCAGCGCTGGGGCGTCTCCTCCAGATGCTCCTGGGCTGGCTCTGAGGGAGAAGGGAGAGGCCCAGGAGCCTGCAGCACAGGCCCAGAGCCCCGAGCTGTGGGGTCCCCTCCTCGCTCAGCAGTCCCGCGCCCAGCCCCGTCCCTCCCCTGCTCTCTCCTCACCTCACCAGCTCGCACTGACGCTCGGCCGGAGCCCAGCGTGCCTTCTTGTGGGCTTGGCCCCGCGGGTCTCAGTGCCCACTGTGACATCAGCACCGCTGGCCTGCGTGCACCCCAAACACGGGCCGGGAACGCCCATAAAACTGCGCTTACGGATCTTGCCTTAGCAGGCAAGCCGGAGAGGCTGTTGACCTTGGGCAAGGTCATTCCAGTACTGGAACAGGCACACGCAGACCGCATGGCGTGGCATGCAGCGAGAGTGTGTATGCTGGGTAGAAGGGAAGAAATGGGCGCGCAAACGGGAGCCTCTGTGGTGGGGAACGGAGAGCTGTTAGGGGAAAAACTGGAGGAGATTGTGGGAGACGTGGGCTGCCAGACAAAAATGGCTACTGGAATGGGGGGAGAAAAAACGTCGGCGAGATCAGAACGGGGTAAGACAGGCGAGGAGGACTGGCCACCCAAATCGCCTGCCGCTTACCCAATGAGAAGGAAGGATTTGAGGGAACCCCCACTACAGCACCCGTGGTGTTACCGAAATCCGGAATAAAACTCCTTAACAGCAATGAGAAGGAAAGGAGCAGGCACTTCTTTACTGCAGCGCTGGGCACACGGGGGATCACTCCACCCAGCGTGCGCGCCTGTCCGATTCAATGGCACCGTTAAATACACATTCGAGATACATATTCAGTACATTTATGAGATATTGTCATGCATAAACATCAACATTCCGAGAAATCATTATAATACGGCTCCTCCCATTTACGCTTGCTCAGCAATTTGAGTCGGGAGTCTTTTGGTGGTCTCGGGGGTCGTCAAGATGCCCCCTCCTCAAATTTGTCACTTGAACCCCTCCTTGAAATCTCTATGTACAGTTCTGAGAACAAGGTCGCCTCGTCCTTTAATCTTCTGGCTTGAAAGTAACAACTCAAGGCCCCAGCTGCACAACTGGTGCCTAACTGCCCCCGACATACCCAACTAGAACTACCTAGGATAAGGATATTTTACCTTTCTAAGATAAGGGAGTGTTATGTTTCTTTTCTGGCTTGAAAGTGACGGCTCAAGGCCCCAGCTGCACAACTGGTGCCTA
Source organism: Tetrax tetrax (assembly GCA_009806455.1). Lineage (NCBI taxonomy): Eukaryota > Metazoa > Chordata > Aves > Otidiformes > Otididae > Tetrax > Tetrax tetrax. Next base: position 450,564 of record WHYT01017719.1, on the reverse strand, counting down.
TTTCTACCACTCTCCTAACTACCCCCGACATACCGAACTAACTAGGATAAGAATATTTCATATATAAAACTTAACCCTGTAGTTCTATGGTTAGTAAGAATCACCCTACATTTACATTCCAAATTCACATTGATTCAGTATTTTCCATTATCGATCATTGTTATTGATTATCATTCTACTGATTAAAGTCCTCGGTGCCCAGATTGAGATGGAAAGGGTGTGGGGTTTCCTAACAGCGAGCTGGTATTCGTAACAGGTTTGCAACACCTGGGAGGTTTGGCAACAGTGGGAGGATTTGGCAGAGGCAGCAAATGCAGAGAGGCAGAGGGTAGGAGAGGAAGAAAGAGCGAGGAGGGACCGTAAAAAGCGTGAAAGAAGGGAAGAACACAAACGTAAAAAGAGGGAAGAGCAATTGCTTGACTGGGTGCCTGGCAAAATGCTGTGTTTCAGCAGTGGTTCGGGGGCAGAGGGACCAGCTCCGTCCCCGATTCCTGCCAGAAAATGGCGCCGGCCCCCACCGCCATTTCCCCGGGAGTCAGAGGAGCCCGAGGCAGAAGGCGGGAGCTGGGAAGGGGCCGGAACAGGAGGGACCTGCTGACGGCTGAGAGCGGGCGCGGCCTGAAGAGCGGGCCGGCCCGCCCACAGCGCCGAGCAGGGCGGACACCCGAAAAGGGACAGAGGGGAGCAGAGAAGGCCCGCGGGGGCCAGAGCGCGGGGGGAGCGCTGCAGAGTCTCCCCACGGGAATGCGAGAGCTGGCTGCGGCCACGGCTCCTCGGAAAAGGTTGCTGGGTGAACTCCCACTCGGGGAACACCGGGAATCAACAGCCTGGAACGTGATAGCGAAGAAGTGTGTCTTGAAAGGCGCGAAATTGGAGTCGGGAGCGACAGCCGCCTTCCCTGGAAAAGCCAGCCCAGCCGGAGGGCATGAGCCGACACCTCAGCCAGGGCATCCTCCCCAAGGGACCACTCTGGAAAGGTGAGTGGGAAGAGGCCAATTCACCACGCCAGCTGCACAAATCACAGGGCTGAGGGGAAGAGCAAAAATACAGAAGGGTCTGTGGATATGCCGCAGTAGAAGAAGATGATTGTTTACAATGGATACCAGCAAAGTGCATTAAGCCAGATCTTAAGGCTACTGGTAACAACTGAATTAACACACTGTGAAACTAAATCTGCTGTTGATCTCTTCCTTATAGGTCGTCCTCGGCATCCTAGGACTGCTGTGTCTAAACCAAAATGTAGAGGGTGGCTACTGGAAAAACTGGATGAGAAACAGGAACCTGACGAACATGTGTGTTTACTTGCCGATGACGGATGCAGTGAGAACATGTTACGTGTTCGTGGCGCTGCCCGGAACCATCACAACAGCGGTGCCCCAATTGTGGGAAGCAGCTCGGAGAGGAAGCGCGAAAAAGGTGATAAAAATAACTGATTCTGTCAATTATACATGTACAGGGGCAGAAAGGCATGGAATAGCAAACTGCAAGCACAGAGGGCAACAGTGGGTTATCGATTGGGTAGATTCAACAAGTATTTTAGAATTCAAAAGCCCACGCATAAACAAAAACACAACAATAGACACAATAATGTGGCTAGATGGTAGTGAAATGAACAATACATTTAACGATGGGAGATGGGGCAACAAGATAACTCACCCTAGAATGAAAGTAATAGATTACTTAGGATTAATTCTGACAGATTGGAGTGAGGAAGAACGTTCGTTTTCTGAGCCTATAAAGGTATTGGCTTCAATAAGGCCTGGAAACAAAAGTACAGCGACTGTATGGATCGGGCCTGGGACTGAAAGAAAGGGGCACCATCAAATAGTTTTCCCAGGTCCAAATGACCCCTATAGTTCTACGATAGCAAGGTTGACGGATGCCATTAGTGGCACCACGCTGTCATTAGACTGTTACGGTCCACGACAGTCTCAATGCCTCAGGAGTCCATTTGTTCTTCTGTGCAATGAAACGGTCCATTTTTGTGTAAGGCCCAGAATAACATGTGGGGTGTGCGCCCTGGGGACTTTGCAGACTTTGGCTGTGACAAAGGAGGGAGGTTCTGTAAATTGCAGGAAAAGAGGCGTGGAATTAGAGGAAAATGCATTTTCAGACACATGTGATGATAAAATTACAGTCCCAGACTGGGACAATGTTACCCACATGTTTGTTCTTTCCATGACTGGTGTCCATGGGGCTGCCACACAGCTCGTTAACAGTCTGATGAACGCAAGGCGGCTTGGAGCGCTGGTCATACCCATCGTGCAGGGATCCACTTGTTCACTGTTCCTGTAGAGACACAAGCATATCCTTTCCCCTGCATCATAAGAGGGAACGGTCCTTCCCAATTACCTGTTTCCAGATTTTTAACCATCATCGGAGCTTGCCCTCGGATGGCATCACGTACAGTAGATGATCCAAAATGTTTCTGTGCTGGGGAAGAATTGTGTTGTAGTTCAGCCCCGATCGAGACCAGACTACGCAGTCTCTCTCCCACTCCCCCCACCCTCCGAAAGAATAGGGGGAGATGATGTAAGAAAAACAGCTCGAGGTTTGAGATAAAGACGGGCCTCCACCTGCTCCGGCGTGGGCTCCTCCATGGGCTGCAGGTGGATCTCTGCTCCTCCGGGGGCTCCCCAGGCTGCAGGGGGACAACCTGCTCCACCATGGTCATCACCACGGGCTGCAGGGGAATCTTGGCCAGGAGCCGCATTACTGCTCCCCTCCTTCACTGCCCTTGGCGTCTGCAGCCGTTCCTCACAACAGGCTGGCAGACGCCTCTCAGGATCCTTTTTACATCTCATTCACATCTCATCGCCTCTCCACTTCTTGCAGCCAGGCCAGGCCCAAGTTGGGCTCAGTCGGCTGCCCGGCGGGAGGCCAGAGGGTGAGGGGTGCAAGGCCCACAGGGCTCGCGCCTCCCCCTCTCTGCCCCCACTCAGCTGCTTCACATTTTCTCTCCTTTTTTTCCGTTTTTCCCCTTTTAAATATCTTATCACAGAGCCATTATCACGGGACATTCTGCTCCCAATTGGCTTGGCCTTGGCCAGCAGTGGGTCCGCCCTAGGCCTGGCCGAGTCCACTGACAAAGGGGAAACTTCCACCAGTTTCCTACAGAAGCTGCCACCTTAGGCCCCCCCTCACCAAACAAAACCAGAACAAATTGTCACTCCAATGATTCACAAAATTGAGCACATACATTGCTTTTGCTAACTTTTCGCTTGCAGATTTCCCTTCCATTCCCCCTTCTTGTTTTAACAGCATATTTTAAGTGTACCATGGGCACATGCAATGATTGCCTGTCCAGTGGGGTTATGTGGAATACCGGTAACATGCTCGATGCCCCAAAGAGCAAGGAAGGTTTGGACTGCACGAGAAGCATCTCGAGCACATTCTCCTGTATGAGCAGAGGCAAACAATAAGCTGGAATGGGTATCAGTAGTTCTATGTACATATTTCTGTGGGCCCAATGACGGGACATGAGTTATATCAGATTGCCATAATTCTTGAGAGCACAAACCACGCAAATTAACCCCATATAAAGGTGGCATAATTGTGTTTTGGCAGCTGCTGTAGGAACGCAGTTTGTTCCCGTGTCAGCTTAAATTGTCATTGAAGGGCTGTAGAGTTTTGATGATAAAATTCATGGGACAGCTTAGCTTGCACGAGTGTGTTTGGAACGAGGGCCACATTAGTGAGAGCATCTATTCGTGTTACCTTCTGTGACAGGTCCTGGGAGTGAAGTGTGAGCTCTCAGATGTACAATAAGGTAAGGATGATCCCGCACATGTCATATTGATAATACCTGTTGAAACTGATCATACAACAAAGAATTATTAATTTCCTTTGGCATTGCCTGTTCAACGCGTTGTATTACACCGACCACACAGGCAGAATCAGAGACAATATTGAGGGGTTCATCTTTCCACTTTTATAAAGATTGAAGGCACAGAAAATGCAAATTGTGGAGCATCTTTAGGATGTAAAGGTATAGTGAAAAAAACATCTTTTAAATCAATAATGATGACATTCCAATCTCGAGGTATCATTGAAGGAGATGGTAACCCCTGTTGCAAAGGTCCCATATCCTCAATTACCAAATTTACTGCCCTTAAATCCTGTAAGAGTCATCATTTACCTGATTTTTTTCTGTATTACAAACACAGGTGTGTTCTAGGAACTGTCTGTTGGCTTTATATGTCCAAGTTGTAATCGCTCATCAACTCAGTCATTCCAATGGTGCAGCTTTTCTCTTGCTAAAGGCCACTGGTCAACTCAGACGGGAGTATCTGTAACCATGGCAGTTTTGGGGTAAGCTGCCCCCGCCCCACCGGAGGGGGGGGAGGAAGGGGGTGTGTGGGCACCTGGCAGCAGCCATGGCGAGAGATCCTTAAAGCCACCGTCACAGGCAAAACAGATTCGACCTGGGGAAAATTACAATGGTTTTAAATTAGAGGGAGGTAGATTTAGATTGGATATTAGGAAAAAAATTTTCACAATGCGAGTTGTAGAACACTGGAACAGGTTGCCCAGAGAGGTTGGTGGATGCCCCATCCCTGGAAACATTCAAGGCCAGGCTGGATGAGGCTCTGAGCAACCTGATCTAGTCAGGGATGTCCCTGCTTCTTGCAGGGGGGTTGGACTAGATGACCCTTGAAGGTCCCTTCCTCTAACCATTCTATGATTCTATGATAATGAGAAAGGGAACAAGATAACCTCTCCCCACCCCTCCCTCTGCCCAGGCTTAACACCATCTCCACCTCCTTCCCCTGCCCCCTAAGCGGAACGGGGAGGGGTGGGGGGACTGGAAGAGAGAACGGGGGCCACGGTCAGCCAATCGCACATTGCCTTATGATGCAGTTCACTAAGAGGAAACCTACAATAATAACAATCCATAAGGACATTAATATATACAAAATGAACAATGTACAGTTTCTCGCCACTCGGTGTCCAAATGACCGACACTCTGTCTGTCTTTGGCCCAGCTTTTTGCACCTGCTCGTTAACGAGACTTGGAAAGCCAGACAGCTTCCTTGGTCTCATTAACAACAACTCCTATCATCAGAGCATTCTTATCAACATTCTTCACATACAAAATCCAAAGCTTCTGAGAGGAAAATTAACTCCATCCCTGCTGAAACCAAGACAGTATTCACCCCTTATTCCATAGCATTCACTTCATGCTTATATGCACACACACACAAACACGCCACCTCTATAACGAGGAAGCTCCAAAGACCGAAGGCTCCTTTTCCGGATCTATGGGACCTGGATCAAAGGGATTCTCTGTCTCGCTGTTAGCCTTTTTTTCCACGGACGGGGGAGCAGATGGGGTAACAGGTGCTGTTGGATCTCCTTTCTGCGTGTGGTTCTTTAAGGCTTCAAACATTACACGCCACGCCAGTAATAACTTTTGAACAGCAGGGTCACCCTGCGTTGCACAGTCCCACATCTAATACCTATGGTGTTCCAGGAGCTCACAGTATATTTATTACAGAGGTTTGCGTCTGATACGTGTGCAGACACCCAAATCAACAATCTTTTCAGGTCAGTTTTATCAATAGCACAGTTCTGTTCCTCTAACACTTTTGTTAGAATTGTTAAAACTGATTTATGTTCCTTTGAAGCAGTGCTTCTCGTCGTTCTGGTCTCGAGGACCGCGGATCTATCACCCACCGCTTTATCCTTGGTCTCGGGGACCACGGCTCTTTTCCCCACTGGGAAGGCACTAGGACCCCGCTCTGCGTCCCACGGCTCCTCAGGCGCCACCTCGGAACTGGCTCCCACCTCACTATCGCCCCACTTATCACTACTATCCCAACCGTTGGAACCCGATCGGGTCGCCTTTCACTCAGAGGATCCCCACAAACCACTGAGGCCGTGGCTTGCCAGACACCCTGAATATCACGGACGTTCTCAAGGCACCTCTTAACCACCCCCCACTCGGGAATAAAGGACAGGGCGGTTTTGTTCTCCGCGGCAGCAGAAGCTAACAGCTCCCCCCTACGGCAGCTACCTTCTGCAACTCCATCACCTCGGAATGCTGATGGATCAATCCCTTGTGCATCATCCATTGGATGAAATCCTCCGTACCGCTAGAGGAGTCCTTCTCACCTACCTCCGTAGCCAGTACCTTCAGAACCTTCACCGTTTTCTTGACGGATACCGTTGACATGATGAGGTCTGGATTACCCCAAGCCCCGCTCACCTTGGTGCACCGAAAAACCCGATCTGTCCGATCATATCGGATCACGTCAGCGTCACCACTTGTTGCCACACGACAACAAATCGACCCCTCGCTACCGGGATCCCATCCCGGGGAGACAGACACAGACACGGATGCTGTGGAGTCAGCTGTGAAGTTACTGCTGCGTCACATCGCAATATATAGCCATACGCCTGCTACGCAAGCCCGTAAACCCACTACGCACGCGAACGCACTGCCCCCTCCGCCCGTGTACCTGTCCGCGCCTAGCATGAGGCACTGCGTCGGCAATCACACGAATCGTTGCGGTCCGTTCTTCCTGCGATCCGTACATGCAGCCCTGCTTATAGCCTTGTACCTGCAGTGCAGGGATCCACAACTTGCTGTTGATGGTAAATGTAAAAGCATTGTAGGTCCAGGAAATCCCGGAGCCCAAATGTCTGCGGCGCTGTAGATGTGCAGTGAAAGGCTGGTGAGGAGCCGCAAGAGATTTTTGTGCTGGCACGTTTGGTGTGGGAGCAATTCCTCGACATTCACGATTTTTAGGAGTATTTTTACCAGTTGATGCTAAACGTCGAAGCGCTCTTGGTGCAGGAAATACTGGAGCCCCATTGTCTGTGGTAGTGTAGATGTGCTGTGAACAGACAGTGAGAAGCAGCAAGAGCTTTCAGTGCTGGCACTTTTGGTGTGGGAGCAATTATCCCAGGCTCGTGATTTTTAGGAGGTTTTCTCAGTGGCTGCCCCTGTTCCCTTGATGGTAAATGTCGAAACGCTGTTCGTCTGGGAAAGCCCGGAGCCCCGATGTCTGTGGTGCTGTAGATGCGGTGTGATGGGCCGGTGAGGAGCAGCGATAGCTGTCAGTGCTGGCACTTTTGATGTGGGAGCAATCATCTGACACTCGTGATTTTTAGGTTTTTTTTTCTTTTGGCGCACCTGTACAGTTGATGGTAAGAGTCGAAGCGCTCTTATTCCAGGAAAGCCTGGAGCCCCAATGTCTGTGGTGCTGTAGATGTTGTCCCGCTCTGCAGCAGCGTGCGAGAAACGCACTGCGCTCACCAAACACCCCACAGCAGAAAGGGCTCCCAGCAATCTGCACTGGCCCCTGGCCATGTGTGAGAGATGGGGATGAGCGAGATTGCAGCCCAAGCAATCCTCACCTTTGCCTGGCCCTTAACCAGCCTCTCCAGGCTGCCGGAGCGTAGTGTGGACACCTGGGCAAGGGGAAGAGAGCAGAAGGTGAGAAGCCGTGCGCCTGATGCTGGGCTGGTGCAGCATCTGTGGGCAGAGCGGGGACAGGGGGATACTTTTCAGCAGGAGCTTGATGGACGGCAGCTGGGTGACACAGGCTCCCTGCACTCCTTCTGGTGGCTTTGGGAAGGGGCAGGGAGAGAGCTGTGCGAGAGCCAGGCCACCTTTTCCCTCTCCTGCCGGCGCAGGGAGCACTTCCAAGCTGCCCCAAAGCAGCCGGGTAGCGCCCAGCAGTCGAGCGGAGAGCTGCCTGCAGCTGTCGGGGCACCTCTCCCCAGCTCAGGAGTGATATTTTCATGCCCCACAGCTGCGCCTGGAGCCTCCTCGCGTGATGCGAGCACAGGTTTCCCTGAGCACGGGTTTCCCCAGGCTGCACTGTCAGGCAAGCGCTTATTTTGCACTGAGCCAGAACTCCTTCACTGCCCGGGAGATGCAGAGAGAGAGGTGAAACAGCCTGAGGGCCTGCTGTGCCCCAGCCTTTGGGCAGAGGCAGGTGCCCACGCAGCCCTGCCCCCTTGGGAACAGCCACAGAGGCAGGACAGAGCCCCGTGGGGCAGGACAGAGGCGCTGCCCACGCCTCTGGGGGGAGGTAGTCCTGAGACTCACTGGAAAGTGATGACACAGGAGCCACGCGGCAAGACGAGGACAGGCTGCAAATCTTACAGAATTTAGTATCTGAGCAATTAGAAGCAGGTCCTGTTGTGCCTTCTACAAGCCCTTGGAACACTCCCGTTTTTACTATTCCCAAGTGTCGTAGTGCAGCCCCGAGCGGGACCAGACTACGCAGTCTCTCTCCCACTCCCCCCACCCTCCGAGAGAACCGGGGGAGAATTGGTAAACAAACAAACAAAAACCACGTGGATTGAGACTGAACAAAAAGTAAATTTAACAGCAATGACAAAAGAAAACAAAACAGTGATGGAATACAAATACAGTACAATGCTTTACCACAAATCTCCATGCCTAGTTTCTTCCAAGTAACAGGAGACTCCTTTCAGCACCCTCCTCACTGATATACTGAGCATGATGTTAGATGGGATGGAATAGCCCTTTGGCTAATTTGGGTAAGTTAACCCCAGCTGTTAGCTAATTAATTAATTATCCCAGCCATAGGGGCTACCAGCTTCAGTTCTCCACCCAGCTCAGGTGAATATTAACTCTATCCTAGCCAGAACCAGGACACCAAGAAATCAGGAAAATGGCAACTACTACATGATTTGCGTGCAGTAAACGCTGTCATGCAGGACATGGGAGCTTTACAGCCAGGATTACCTTCCCCTGTAACGATCCCTGAAAATTGGGATTTGTTTATCATTGATTTAAAAGATTGTTTTTTCACTATTCCTTTACATCCAGAAGACACAGCAAAATTTGCATTCACGGTACCAGCAGTTAACAAACAGGAAGCTGCCAAAAGGTATCAATGGGTGGTGCTACCCCAAGGCATGAAAAATTCTCCCACAACGTGTCAGAATTTTGTCGCATGGGCTCTGCGGGCATTTCGTCAAGAACATCAGTCTTTGTTAGTCTATCATTATATGGACGACATCTTGATTGCAGGCAAGAAAATAGATACAGAAAAAAACCATAACAAGAGTTAGTAAAAACTTTAGAGACAAAAGGGCTTAAAATAGCCCCTGAAAAAGTGCAGTGTCAAGGCCCATGGCAATATTTAGGCTGGGTAATTACTGGAAGCACTGTGCGACCACAAAAAATACAAATCAATACAGATATTAAGAACCTCTCAGATGTTCAGAAATTGATGGGAGACACACACTGGGTAAGATCCATTAGTGGAATCACTAATGACGATTTAGCTCCTTTAATGCCCCTGTTGGGAACTACGACCAAAGCCAATGAACGGCGAAGACTATCAGTAGAACAGAAAAAAGGTGTTAGACCAGATTGTAGAAAAAATTCTAACAGCTAGTGCACAGAGAAAAATTAATACTTTACCTTTGCAGTTTTTGGTTGTTAATTCGTCGCCCAAGCGACAACACTTAATAGGGCTCATAGTGCAAGCAGACAAACAACACATTAGAATTTCAGAATGGGTATTTTTACCTTATCAACCCAAAAACACAGTTTGTACAAGGGTCAAGCTGTTAGCTAACATGATTATAAAAGGCAGGAGAAGGATTTTGGACTGTCAGCTCAAGAACCTGCAACGCTGTTTGTACTAATAGCCCAAAACTTTTTGGATTGGCTGTTGGCAACCTCAGAGACGCTCCAAGTCGCTCTGGCCAGGTACTGTAACTAACCATTATCCATGAGCCAAACTTTTGTCACTGTTGCAAAACCAAGACTTTGAGGAAGCTCCTCGCAGGTCAGAAGTACCAGTGGAAGGACTCACCGTATTCACAGATGCTGGGAGAAAGTCTAAACGAGCTGCCGTTGCTTGGTACAGTAACAACCAATGGAATCATCAACTTCTTACAGGTCACACCACGGACTCTCTGCAGATGCTCGAACTGAGAGCAGTGCTATGGGCCTTTCAACGTTGGCATGATGAGCCTCTAAATGTAGTTTCAGATTCATTGTATGTGGTAGGCACAACACAGCGCCTGGAGCGCGCCGTGATAAACACCGTAAAAAATAACACTTTGTATATGTTATTGATGCAGCTGTTGTTTTTGTTAAATCAATGCAGGGAACCTTACTTTGTAACACACATTCGTAGCCATCAGTTTAAACAAGGCTTGTCTGTAGGAAACAACATAGTAGACAAGCTGGTCGCTGCTGCATGAAAAAATCAGATAGTCAACCTCTTTGAGCAGGCCCGCTCATCTCATAATTTTTTACATCAATCTGCTAAAGTTCTAGCAAAGCAATTTAATGTAAAGTTAGATGCTCGAGGCATAGCGCAGTCCTGTCCTGCTTGTCAAAAATCAGGAGTTGGTCTAGGTCTTGGGGTGAACCCTCGAGGCTTAGGGGCCTTGCAATTATGGCAAATGGATGTTACTCATATTGCAGAATTTGGACCCCTGAAGTACGTGCGTGTCAGCATTGACACTTATTCGCATGCGATACGGGCCACTGTTCAGACACGGGAAACAGCCAAGCATGTTCTGAAGCGTACGCGTGCTGCCATTGCCACATTCGGAACGCCTCAAGAAATCAAAACTGACACTGGCCCTGCGTATGCTTCGCAGACGTTTGCACGCTTTTGCCAGCCGTGGGGTATTCGCCGAGTAACCGGCATTCCTCACTCCCTATAGGGCAAGCCGTTGTAGAGCGTGCGCATGCCACTTTAAAATGGCTTTTGCAAAAACAAAAGGGGGGAGAACTGGCACCCTCTGAAAGGCTTGCAAAAGTGCTTTATGTGCTAAATTATCTGAGGTTAACAGGAGACCATGAATCTCCTCCAGTTGTAATTCACCACATGTCTTTGCAATCTGGACTGCAGAAAAGTGATTCGGTGAAGGTGCAGTACCAGGATTTAAAAACTGGGGAATGGAAAGGTCTGGTGGAAATAAAAATGATCGGTCAAGGTTATGTTTGTGTTTTGACAGACAAAGGACCGTGGTGGGTTCCAAGTCAATGGGTGAAACCACGGAAGGAAGACCAGGGACAGCAGGATGCATCATCATACCCCTCCTGGTGCTGGTAACTGGGTGGGTCGGTGTGACTGCAGAGTTACATCACATTGACCCCAGACCAAACGTGTGGCTGACATTTGCCAACATTATGAATCAATCATTGTTTGGTGTGTCAATGGCTACTCCTGCTGATCCTTTCCGTACATGTTTGATTGGTACTCCCTGTTGGAATCCGGATGACTGGAAAAGATGGGTCAATAACGACACTGTTTTGAATGAGACGGTGGTGAATCAAACATGCCATGCAAAGATGGAGTGCACCAGCTTCCGCCCTGGACAGAAACCAGTGTGTTGTTCAGGGATAACAACCAAACTGGAGTAGCTGCAGCATTGGTGATTAGGTGTTTAAATTGTAGTTTGCCTTGGGATCCACAGGAGTTATATCTATTGGGATCATTAAATGGTTCGGGGTCATGTTTTATGTTGGGAGGTCCCCTTTTTACAGGAAGGGGAATAAATACAGTGTGGAACAGGAACCAATGGACTGATGTGACCAGTAAGACGATTAATGCCCAGGGAAAACCTGGGTATACTTACCAGAGCAGCTCAGGAGATTATTGTAATGGAGCAGTGGAAGCAGAAATCAAAGGGTCAAAGATGCGCCTATGGGTGAATGACAAGGCCAAGGCCATAACCCCGGGATACTTCTTCATTTGTGGGGATCAGGCCTGGTCAGGAGTGCCAAAAGGGGCCATAGGAGGACCATGTTATTTTGGAAAATTGATAATGTTTGCTCCATTTATGAAAGTATTGCGAAATCGTACTCGAGCAAGGAGATCTAAGTATTAGCTCCCCATTGTGACGGCAATTTAACCCCGTCGGGTAAAGCTGAGTGGATAGCATTATCTTTATTTGTTCCTTGGGCGGCATCTGCAAAAGCTTTAACTAATATAAATAAATTAGCTTGTTGGGCACAAAACCAAATAAATTGAACATCTAGCATGTTATCAGAATTATTAGAAGACGTGGACAGTATGCGTCATGCTATTTTGCAAAATCTGGCAGTCATTGATTTTTTTGTTATTAGCGCATGGACATGGATGTAAAGATTTTGAAGGTATGTGTTGCGTGAACGTTTCTGACACAACATGCATGCAATACAAGTGGAAAGCAGACTAACGGATTGGTTGAAATCCTTGGGGATTACAGGCTGGCTAAAAGATTTGGTAGTACACGGGTTGGTGTTGTTGATGGGTTTGCTGTTGACACTGATGATATTGGGGTGTATTTTAAAATGCTTTGTGAGAGCTATGGAACGTATGATGACAGGGGTCTGTGTTGTTCAAAAACAAAAAGAGGGATTTGTTGGATATTTGGAGAATCAGGGACACTTAGTGAACAACCCAGACCAAATGGAACCGTTATGTTTGTGAGCAGCAGGCTTCAAGGACATTGCAGAGACCGCCTGTGAGAAAGTAATGAAGCCACCTTGAAGAGAGGAGAAAGAGCTTGTGTACGTGACTGAAAGCAGAACGTGAAGCAGGATGTAGGTGGAGAGGACCACGTGCGTGAACAAAGAGACTTAACGAATCATATTTTAGCTAAGAGCGCGTGCATGATATAGTTAGCCAATCAGTAAAGAGCTTGCGCATGATAGGGAACTAGAAGGGCTATATTAATCGGGATGTATCAAAAATAAATTGGCATTTGCTTGATCCCATTGATCATATGCAATGTCCGTGATTTCCGCGTCACCAGTCGAAGCGCTGTTTGTCCAGGAAACACTGGACTGGAGCCCCAATGTCTGTGGTGCTGTAGAGGCGGTGTGATGGGCCGGAGAGGATCAGCAAGAGCTTCCGGTGCTGGCACTTTTGGTGTGGGAGCAATCGTCCGACGTTCGTGACTTTTAACGATTTTTTTTTTCAGTTGGAGGTCCTGTGCAGTATATGGTAATAGTCGAAGTGCTGTTGGTCCAGGAAAGCCCAGAGCCCCAAAGTCTCTGGTGCTGTAAATGCGGTGTGATGGGCCGGTGAGGAGCAGCAAGAGCTTTCGGTGCTGGCAATATTGGTGGGAGAGCACTCGTCCGATCTTCGTGACTTTTAGGTTTTTTTTCAGAGGCCACACCTGTGCTGTTGATGGTAAACGTCGAGGCGCTGCTCGTCCAGGAAAGCCCAGAGCCTCAGTGTCTGTGGTGCTGTAGATGCGGTGTGAAGGGCCCATAAGTAACAGCAAGAGCTTTCAGTTGTAGCACTATTGGTGTGGGAACAATTGTCAGATGTTTCTGATTTTTAGGGGTTTTTTTTTAGGTGGCGTTCCTTGCAGGTGATGGTAAACATCGAGGTGCTGGTCTAGGAAAGTCCAGAACTCCAATGTTTGCAGTGCTGGTGTTGTTGCAGTGCTGGTGTTGTTGTTGTGAAGGGCCGGTGGGGAGCAGCAAGAACTTTAGATGCTGGCGCTTTTGGTGTGTTTTGGTGTGGGAGCTATCCTCTGAAATTCGTTATTTTAAGGGTATTTTTTCAGTTGGCGCCCCTGTGCAGTTCATGGTAAACGTGGAAGCGCTGTTGGTCATGGAGAGCCTGGAGGCCCTATGTCTGTGGTGCTGTAGATGCAGTGTGATGGGCCGGTGAGGATCAGCAAGAGCTTTCTGTGCTGGCACTTTTGGTGTGGGAGCAATCGTTTGACGTTTGTGACTTTTAGGGGATTTTCTTTTTCAGTGGCTGCCCCTGTGCAGTTGATGGTAAATGTCGAAGCGCTGTTTGTCCGTGAAAGCCTGGAGCCCCAATGTCTGTGGTGCTGTAGGTGCACTGTCAAGGGCTGGTGAGGACCCCCTCCGCCTTCCACCTGCTCCTCCCACTACCCTCTCAGTTTCCCACTACCACCTCAGCCTCCCACCCTATCCTCGGCCCCCCTCCCCCTCCTCAGCTTCCCACCCCCTTGTCGAACTCCTAATTTCCCCTCTCCCTTCCACTACTCCCTCAGCCTCCCACTACCCCTTCAGCATCCCACTTGCCCCTCGACTCTCACCACCACCCTGGGCCTCCCACCCCCTCCTCGGACTCCCACTACCCCCTCGGTGTCCAACCACACCCTCGGCTTCCTGCTCGGTCTCCCACACCCCCCCAGTCTGCCACTACTCCATTGGCCTCCCACAACGTTGTCAGCCTCCCCACACATCCTCGGCTTCCCAATAAAACCTCAACCTATCAATCCCTCCTCGGCGTCCCCCTACCCCGTCGGCCTCCCACCCCCTCTTCGGCCTCCAAGTGCCTTTTCAGCATCCCACCGACCCAGCGGCCACCACCGACACCCTTGAAAACCGACACGCTCCTCCGTTTCCCACTATGCCTTCGCACTCCCAGACCAAAAGTGACAGCACTGAAAGCTGTTGCTACTCTTCACATGCCCTTCACACTGCATCTACAGCACCACAGACACCGGGGCTCCGGGCTTTCCCGAACGAGCAGCGCTTCGACATTTACCATCAACTGCACGGGGACCGCTGAAAAAAAATATCCTCTAAAAGTCAAGAACAACAGACGATTGCTCCCACACCAAAAGCGCCAGCACTGAAAAGTCTTCTGGCTCCTCACCGGCCTTTCTCAGAGCATCAAGAGCACTCAGATACTGGGGCTCAGACCTTTCCTTCGTGAACACCACCATCAAGTGAACAGAGACAGACACTTAAAAAAAAAAAGCCTACTAAAAATCACAAACGTCAGACGATTGCTCCCACACCAAAAGTGCCAGCACCGAAAGCTCTTCCTGCTCCTCACCAGACCCATCACACCGCATCTACAGCACCACAGACATTGGAGATCCAATTTTTCTCAGACGACCAGCGCTTCAACGTTTACAATAAAGTGTACAGGGGCAGCCACTGAAAAAGAAAATTCCCTAAAAGTCACGAACGTCGGACGATTGCTCCCACACCAAAAATGCCAGCACCAAATGCTCTTGCTGATCCTCTCCGGCCTTTCTCAGAGCATCGACAGCACTCAGATAATGGGGCTCAGATCTTTCCTTGGTGAACAGCGCTATCAAGTGAACAGAGAAAGACACTGAAAAGTACTACTAAGGATCACGAACGTCGGACGATTGCTCCCACACCAAAAGTGCCAGCACCGAAAGCTGTTGCTACTTTTCACTGGCCCATCACACCGCATCTACAGCACCACAGACATTGGGGATCCAATTTTTCGCGGACGAGACGACGTTTACCATCAACAGCACAGGGGCAGCCACTGAAAAAGATTATTCCCTAAAAATCACGAACGACAGACGATGGCTCCCACATCAAAAGTGCCAGCACCGAAAACTCTTGCTGCTCCTCATCAGCCTGTCTCAGATCATCGGCGGCACTCAGACACTGGGGCTCAGAACATTCCTGTGTGAACAGTGCCATCAAGTGAACAGAGACAGACACTGAAAAAAACTACTAAGAATCACGAACGCTGGACGATTGCTCCCACACCAAAAGTGCCAGCACCCAAAGCTCTTGCTGATCCTCACCGGCCCATCACACCGCATCTACAGCGCCACAGACATTGGGGCTCCGGGCTTTCCCGGACGAGCAGCGCTTCGACGTTTACCATTTAGATAAGGAGTTAAAGAAATTTTAGTAGATATGGCATTGATTAAGTGTTGCTGTGCGTACTAAGGAATCAAAGCTTATAAATGATGCTTATTGTTTTGCTAACCGCTGTGCAAACTATCTGAAGCAGAAAGCCTTGCGATTCTTCAGGAATTCCTGGTAAGGACTAGGGGTGTCGCTTCAAGAACCAGCTAAAACCAACCCTGCAGCTTGAATAAAAGCCAAGGGATAACTGAGTTTGCGCAAGAACAAAAGGTTACTAGCGGTGACGAAGAGGAGTCACCTACCTTCATCCCCACGACCCCCGACCACCACCACCAAGCGCAGAGGGGAGGAGTTTATGGAAATGGCCCCTTGGGACTAATTTTAATATTAAGTGGGAATAGGTCATGCCTGTGTATAGGTGTATTGTGAAACTTCATGTCTGTGTAACACCTGGTTGTATAAATTTAAAAAGTGAGTTGCTGCATCAGGTGCGCACGGTTTTGGCGGGACTACCCCCCGTGCTGCCCAGCGCTGAATAAACGTACCTACTTTACAGTCTTACAGATTGGGGAGTCCGCTTTCCGCACGTCATCAGCATCTCTGTGGACCTTCTCCAACAGCTCCACGTCCTTCTGATGCTGGGGGCTCCAGAACTGGACACAGTACTGCAGGTGGGGTCTCACCAGGGCAGAGTAGAGGGGCAGAATCCCCCCCCTCGACCTGCTGGCCACGCTCCTCTTGATGCAGCCCAGGATGCCGTTGGCCTTCTGGGCCGCAAGGGCGCATTGCCCACTCATGTTGAGCCTCTCGTCCACCATCACTCCCAAGTCCTTCTCCTCAGGGCTGCTCTCCATCCATTCTCTTTCCAGCCTGGATTTGTTCCTGGGATTGCCACGACCCAGATGCAGGACCCTGCACTTGACCTGGTTGAACTTCATGAGGTTGGCACGGGCCCACCTCTCCAGCCTGTCCAGGTCCCTCTGGATGGCATCCCTCCCTTCCAGCGTGTCGACGGCACCACATAGCTTGGTGTCATCGGCGAACTTGCTGAGGGTGCACTCTGTCCCACTGTCCATGTCACTGACAAAGATGTTGAACAGGGCCGGGCCCAACACGGACCCCTGAGGGACGCCACTGGTGACCGGTCTCCACTTGGACATTGAGCCGTTGACCACCACTCTCTGAGTGCGGCCATCCAGCCAACTCCTTATCCACCGAGTGGTCCATCCATCGAACCCGTGCCTCTCTAGTTCAGAGAGAAGGATGTCGTGCGGGACAGTGTCAAATGCCTTGCACAAGTCCAGGTAGATGATATCCGTTGCCCGTCCCTTGTCCACTGATGCTGTCACCCCAAGAAAAGCCATTCCATGGCTTTCCCCCTGCGGGAATGATTGCATTCCTCTCCCAAGGTCGGTGTGCTTTCACTGATACCATACTGGCTCAGCGAAACACCCACGTCTCCCCTTTTTTTTGTTTATGAGAAGAGGCTTGTTTCAATGCTTTATCTATTAAAGTTTGCACACATTTTAACAGATGGAATATAGATAAAGATACATAGATAAAAAGAACGAATAAGCATCCTACAGCTATTTGTAATAAGCTTAAATCAATTCACTAAAAGATTTCTGAGCATATCAAAACCATCACTTTGCTGCAGTTTCTGCACTCTTTTTGCAAGTTTGGAATACTTTGGTGAATAGATTCCGAACAATCAGACAGATTCATGCAGGAAAGTCCATAAAAATTCTGGCAACCATAACTTTGTACTACTAATCATTTATTTGCTTAGCAAGCCAACAGCCCAATTTATTTGGCGTAGTTAATGCCTGGGCACTTGTTTCACTTAGGTTCCAAAATTCTATGTTGTCTTGGCAGTCAGATTCAAAGCTATGTGTGCTTCATTTAGGTCTTTCATGCTGTAAAGTCACTGTATTATTGGGTATAAACATCTCCAAGGTTCCCATGGTGCAGGGGCCCCCTTTTCTATGGGAAGGTGTCCCTGCCCACGCACAGTCTCCATATATAAGAAATCACACCGTCAGGGAGGCCGCTGGAGCAGTGCTGGATTTTGAGATGTTAGTGCTCACGTGATGACACCACACTGTGTCATGGCGATGTATGAAGCATTTACAATCACTACCCCTCTGGTAACGTTAGCTCCCGAATGGTTAAAAAAAAAAAAATAGACATAAGTCTGTCTTTACCAGGCTCAGACTTGCAGTTAAGGTCAGTAATTAGCTTAACAATTCAACACCCTAAACAAATCTGTATTGGCTAACTGTGGAGAAGTGCTGGCCAGGTCCTTCGATAGATGGAGAGAGAGAGAGAAGAAAAGAGACTGTGAACAGCTGAGATTTCTGGAAAAGAAGCCTGAATGATTTGGAAAATAATTTCAATATAATTATATGGAAACAGATCAAGGAGTGACATGGATTATTACGACAAAAATAGTTAAAAGAAGCAGATGAAGGAATAGGCACGAATTCAGTTTCTCCTACTGCGTTACCATCTATGCACAATGCATAAACTATTTATTATTTTTAAAAAATGCATTATAATTTATTAATTATGTATTACAGAGAAAACACATGCACTAATCTTTTATAAATTCATTTTGTGTCTCTGTAATACAATTAAAATGTCTTAAAACTATCTATCTGAATATATATGACCCCGTGCCAGGAAGGTGGATTTCACTAGTGCAATTCTGTCCAAAAGAAATATGCCTGTTTAAAAAATATTCAATATTTGGAGAGGGAATCAAGAACCATCCAGGAGTCAGATATCTGTTAAAAACTAGTCATCTTGGCTACCTCTATAATCAACTGAATAAGATATGCATCTCAAGATGTTGGCCATCCTCTCCTTTCCCAGGAGCACTACGCTGCCTCACTGGCTCAGACCACAGACCTGCTTTTGAGGCAAATAAAGATAAGGGAGGTGAACTCCAGACCTATGGTAAAGAATATTTCGGTCGTATTTGTACGAGGGTAACTGACAAAACCTAGGTATACCTATTTTCAATCACATTTGTTTGGTTTTGGTGAATCTTACCTCAAAAAAATGCCTCTTCACAGAAGTTGAAGTGAAAGGTATTCCAAAAATTCTTGCAACTGCACATGCACATTTCAAACCCGATTCAATCTGGTATTCAGAAAGTCCATTTATTGTTTATTTTCCATGCTTGTGGGACAATCCTCAAAGCACTCTATGTTTACTTGATATCCAGAGAGTATATATTCCTTTATTAGAAACACATTTTTTCCAAGCAGGGAGCCTGAAAAAATATACCAATTGATGAAGAGTATTTTCTCACCAATTTAATGACACAAAACAAGTAAAAAATTTATGGCTCTTTCCATACAATAAAACATTAGTACCTATGCTCTTGGTGATAATCAATGCCTTTATAATGGAACTTAAACATGCTCTTGCTTTGATTCAACGCATTTTTCTATTACTCCCCAAACTGAGACATATTTACACACAGAAAATCACCCTCAAATCTGGGTTTGCCTGCTGATAGTCCCCTAAACACCAAGACCAAAACCCAGATTTTGAGAAGTCGTTGTTAAAGCTTCATAGCTTCCCCCCCCTACCCCCCGCTCCGCTTTGGTTATTTGCATTATTCATCTCCAAAATCTAGAAAATAAAGGTACATACACAAAAAAATGGAAATGAAAAGGACTGGTTACCATGTTTACTGCTAGAGGCAAAAAAAAACAGAAAGAAAAAAGTAATAATACTTCATATTTTCAGGGTGATTTTATTTAAACTCAAGACCTATGTATGTATTTATTTATCTATAGTATTTGGAAGAACTAATAATCATTCTGTTTTAAATCCTATAATATAGAAATCAAATTAATTTTTAAACTTATTTTTCTCAACTTGAACTGTTGAAATAAATTATGATTAAAAAATTAAGAATTTAAAAGAAAAATGCCAATCCAATTTCCAGGTGTCACAATCATTAACGGAGAACATGTCAGTACTCAAACATTTTTGACAGAATTAGTGCGTTTTCATTTTCAGATATTAAAAGTTCATCTACAGTAGGCTAGAATTCTTACGAACAATGCTACCATAGTGCTTCCAGAAACACGGCTTTGTGTATAAATCAAACAACTTTCAAAGTCAGGTTTTATCAGCACTTCAAAAAGTAGTAACACAAAAAAGAGATTTTTACGAAGCTGCGATACCTGCATTTCTATTTCCAATTAAAACCTGTCTTGTATTTAATACTGCACTATACAGGCTGGTTTGAATTGCTATAATTACACATCTGAATATGTATATAATGGAAATAGGGCAATCAGAGACAAGTAATTTCCAAAAACTTTATAAGTAGCAAGTTTAAAACGTATCAACAGATGTACAGAGGAGTTTTTTGATAAAGCGATGCTGAAAATTAGGAAGAAGAATTAATGTATGATTTGCAGAGTCTTTATACTTAATTACATCAGCACTGGTTCATTATAACGGCTGTTGAAAATTATTTACTCGATTTAGAAATGTTAACGTCCACAGCTTAACCCAGACTCTCCAGAACTGTCCTTTATTTCTAGCATTTAACAAACTACATGGAAATGTTCCAGGGACTTTTGTTTGCTTTAATTTTAAGGCAATGAAACACCTAAAATCATTGCGTTCCCACAGCTGAAATAGTTTTTATGTTTACAGAGATACTTAACTTGTGTTTAACGAAACATTGTTCTGGCCACGCAAGGTACCAGAAGGAATGTTTTACTGACCGTGGCACCCGAACACTGCTTTGGCAACGCAGGCAGTCCTGTATGACTTACTTGAGTTCTGTGGCCAAGATCTAACTCAAAGGAGCCCTTGGGTCTATCACAGCAGATACATGTTTATCTTAAAAAAAAACTTTGTCTCCTACTAAAATGACCGCTGTACTTGTTCATACCGGACACCAATTTTCCATTATTTCCTTATCAGCTGTAACACATGCAAAAGACACAGAAAGAGACAGTGTGAATTGCTTTGGTGCTGTATTCACCAGGGTATAAACTGAAATAGAATGAATTTTCAAATTCATCATATTTTTTAAAAATCTATTTTCCTTCATATTTAGGATGTTTTATTCTATTAAAAAAAAAAATGCTATATTTTTTCCCCAACTTATAATCCTGTACATTAGGCAAAAATGTTTACATCACAAAACTTGAGCTGTATGATAAAAATTTGTAACAGTGCTTTTTACAGCAGCTATTATAACAGCTCTGAAATTTATGCTTAACTCACGGCTAGAGAACAGTGATTATTTAGCTAGATTTACTTGGAAGGAGCAAAATCTGCCTTACAATTCCTTCAGCAAAATAATTATTAGACAACATAAAACATTAGAAAGGAGAAGGTAGACTCAAAAAGCATTGTGTTTTTAGAAGTGTCTTACAGAAAAATCGGTATATTTACATTCTCAAAAGCTACAAAAGGGATGTGACTACTGCGTGTAAGTACCACCATGAAAAGACGATACAGGGTCTTTAAGGAAGCAGAGAAAAGCTTAATATAAGTCATTCAAGTAGATATTTGAAAGAACTCTAAATCTGAAGGGTTAATTAATAGACTAAATCTACTGCACTCATGCCCCTTCTTCAGCTAACCTGTCCTAGTAGAAGGAACCATCCATCTGCCCCCAAGATGACCTAAATTTAGGGGCTTGTCTACTAATACAAAGATTATGTCCTTTCTATGAAAAATCAGATCACTGAGATAGAATCATAAAATGGTTTGGGTTCAAAATGACCTTTGCAGCAGGCTGGATATTAGGAAACATTTATTGAAAGCGTGATCAGGCACTGGAACAGGCTGCCCAGGGAAATGGTGGAGTCACCATCCCTGGAGGCGTTTTCAAAGAATGTGTAGAGGTGGCACTTTAGAACACTAGTAGGCACAGTGGTGTTGGGTTGGCGGTTGACTTGATGACCTTGGAGGTCTCTTCCAACCTTAAGATTCTATGATTAAGGGTTATCTAGTCCAACCCCCCTGCAAGGAGCAGGGACATCTCCAACCAGATCAGGTTGCTCAGAGCCCCGGCCAACCTGGACTTGAATGTTTCCAGGGATGGGGCATCCACCGCCTCTCTGGGCAACCTGTGCCTGGAGATCTTAAATCCAGTATCAGGATCAATAAAGTTTTATAAAAGTTTTATGAAGATAAATGATCTCATGACTTTTTACAAATGTAGTGCCTTTTTTTTTTTCCAATTGTCTGAAGTAGTGTAGCAAAACCAGCAATTGGTAAATTCAGTGGAAAAAGCACCAGTGTGGTAAACGTACACATATGCATAGCTTTAAGTTCATTTCACTAGAAATTAGTGGGAATTAGTAGATTGTACTAATTATGTATTAGTACATACATTAGTACAAACTATTACTGCATCCTTGGTGTTTATAACTCCAGTGCAGAGCACAAACACTGCTTCATTTATACTTTTCATTTGTGCCGCCTTGCTTGGTCTCTGGGTTGAATAACAGTCCCCGTTGGAGCTCCTGTCCTAAAAGCAAGTGCACACGCAATGCATTCGATAGAAAGAACTCCAAGTATCATTAAACTGATTTTCCTTGTGCACACGCGATGCTTAAGCATTCCATAAAGAAAACGCTGTGAATCCAAACCAAGAGAATCAATTCCGACTGGGAAAGTCACCTTCTGTAAATGTGAATTGCTGTTTGATCCCGTAGATTTGGGGGGTTTCATAACGAAAGCAGTACCTTTGTCTCTGATAGTGTCACACTTTTAAAGGAATGCAGGGCAACAACGCAATCACCACAGCAGATTTCATTTACTCGGGAGATATAAGCACAACTGTGCATTTATTTCATAGAATCCTACGCTGTCATCTCAAGGGTTTTATTAAACTCAAAGAAACCTGGAATAGCGTGTTGCACAGCAAAACTAAAACCAGACATTCTGTATTTGATAAAACTATAATTATCAGGTTTTATGTTAGTTTTCTTTTTAAATGAGCATGTTTGATTCAATACTCAGTCATGCAGAAATTAAGATCCTGATTATTAAACTTTCAGCAAATTTTTTAACAGGCTCCCAAAACTTAATTTCCACCAGCATGTTTAACAGTCCTGTTTAACCCGAACAGAAAGTTAATTAATTCCCTTAAGAGCTCATTTGTACAGCTCCAAGTAAATGTCATAAATAACTGAAATTTCTATTGAAATACAATTCCACTTCACTAGATTGTTACATTGTTGGAAGTTACAATTGTGCAAGAAGTTGTCTGAATTCTGTTGATTCTGCAGGAAAAAGAAAAAAAGAGGTAAGTCCCAGCACCTCCTAAATAAACCAACCCCCTTCCCAAAATTACACTTCAGCAGGGGATATACCAATGAATATGAGTACTTAATTAGGAACTTCCCTTAATTTGGGTCTGTATTTTACCTAATGTGTAGCTTAACAGCTCTGTTATTAATCGTCTTAAGGTAAACACTTTGAAGCTGTTGCTACTCAGTAATGTTCGTTACAAATGGTCCCTGTGGGAATCACCACCTTATTTCATTCAAACTCCTGCCTGCTGTTAATTGCTGTTAGGAAATCATGAGCAAATTAACTATGTTTTAAGAGACAGTAGTGTAAATTTATATGCTTGTGTCTTTGATTGCTGAGGACTAATGATGCTCCTGATAATCCTCTGCTGTTGCACTGCACTACGGTAGTTGGCAGCACTAGCCTGTTTTAATCAAGAACAAAGGTTATAAAAAAGAAAATATGGTTTACAAACCATAGTGTTTATCACGCCATCTGAGACACAATATTATCATGGGTAATTAATTTTTAAGTTGTAATGCATCTCTTGTGTGAAAGAGATTATGCTCTTTAGCAGAGATGATTGATGTATATTAACTGAGCAAATTAAAAAATCCAAGATATTTTTCCATGACAGTGATATGTGACACCTTGCTGTTGAAGTCAAAGGTTTTCCATAATTCAAAGTAGTATGTGACTTTGTATAAATTGCAATAACATTCAGGTAAAATACTGTAATTAAAAACAAGAGCATTTAATTTAAATGTTCTCATTCAAAGCATTAGTAAACACGCTTTATGTAGTAGAAACAACCTACAGTACAATTTGCACAGGAATGTTTAATCAAAAAGAAAATTAAGTCATGTTTGCAACAAATATATGTTAAAAAAGAAAGTTATTTATTATCTTCCTTATAAAAACCTAGAGCATGTTATGACGTTCCTGCTACTTAACTGGGCTTCATCATAGGTGCCTAAATAAAGTCTCTTGGGAAATACATGGCTGCAATCAAAAAAATCAAAAGGAACTAGGTAAAGAGTAATCTGGGAATATATTTATGTGCCATTAAATAAATCATTATTCTCTCCCCTGTTAGCACAATGGATCCTGAGAGTCTAATCTGTGTATTCAGTATAACCCTCTGACTTTTTGGGGAACCAGCATCTCAAAATCATACGTCTAAGAATTAGCAATGTGATTGTCATTAAACTTATTCATTATTAATGGGTAAGTGGGAGTGGGATACTAAAAATGCTGGAACTGTTTATCTTGAAAAAGATAAATTACAAAGGAGACACTAGGAAGTATATACAATTAATGTAAATTAAACTTCTGTTCTCTTCACCTCACAAGGTAAGAACAAGCTGAGACTCAAAACTGGAAGCAAGCTAATTGCAGACTGATCAAAGGTAATAGTACAACACAAACAGACTTTAAGCAGCCTTGCCATTAAACACAGGGCTATTCAAATACTCAAATATTCAAATACTACTGGGGGGGGGCTATACATGTAGTATCAGCTAAATTCTGCATCTTAGATATGAAAATTATGCTGGAGCTGCATTGGATCACATTATATATGTTTCAGTTACTGCTTGTAATATTGATCTTAAAACATATTCCTCATCTAATAAGCAACCCTACAGACTTCATTTAAACAAACAAAAAAAAAGTGTATATTAGGCAAATTCATGCTCACAGCAGCAAGGAATAGGCTGAAAACAAACATGGTGTTTACATTCATGCTTAACTATGTTAGTATAAATATTGTGCTATGGGAACTGAAAATATTTCAGACCGTGCCTTTTCTAAAACATCATTCAGTCTGTGATATAAATATATATAACTAATGAAGTACAAATTAATTACTTTTGCAAAGCACTTCGTAATACTGTAAGTGAATTCCGAGTATTCCCTTTCTGTTATTTCTGTTACTTTCATTTCATTTCTGTTTTCTTTCTTTCTGTTACTTTCAATCCACTTTAATTTTTCCTCTTAACTTCTCAGGTTGTTCACTGTGATCTGGCTAAACCTGCAGTGCCTAATCAGAGGATGTGAAGAGTTAGCACAACTTCCATAATATTCACTTGCTGTTCAAAATGCTTGCAATATCCTGGGATCAGCTCTTATTTGTTCCTGTCTCTTCTTTCTGATCTTGTCCATTTCTCTTTCTCCAAAACCAGAGGTTTTTCCTTGTTTCAACTGGAGTTGAAATTGATGTGATTCTTTCTGGCTCCCCAAATCAAAACCCTTTCACGTCACAGCCAGCCATCTAACACGTCAAGGCCCTAGCGCACATAGAAGCTTAATCAACTCATGTTAGCAAAGTTCTCAGAATAGCATTCTTTAGCTGCCTATTGATGCCAAGTCAACTAAAATAGCACGGATTATTTTTATTTATCTCAGTCTATACCTTTAATATTTGATGTAGCGATTGAACAATACTCATTTAAGCAATAAAGCCAGGTGGAGGCAGGGGGGAATACAAGACATCCAAAGAAAACAAAAAGACAGGCAGACAAATGAGAAGGCTGTGAGGAGTAGCACTATTATCCGATGATTTCTTATTTACACTGCACACACACAGGGCTAGGCATAGTCCAAGGTCCCCAGGTGAGATTTATCAGCAGGACTAAATAACCTTCTGGTCTCCATGTCGTTACAGATGCAGCCAGTCCTGCAGGATCCCCCATCAATATGCAGTTACCTCCCCCATCAGAGTCTGCACGTGAAGTGGAGTTCTCTTCACAGGTGCTTCAGACTCACTACCCACAAAAACCCAACTATTTTGTGCACCTACCCTAAGTTTTCAAAAACGGATAGATTCTACCCCGTAATGAGAGTTTTATTGTGTATTTATTTTTATAAATGACAGCAAAGGCATCCAGATAAGCCTGTGACAAGACCCTTGTTATTATTTCTACACATCTGTGGAAAAAAAAAAAAAAAGGGGGGGACACACACACAAATGCTCTTTAGCATTTGTACCAACCACAGAGACAGATCGGCTTTGTTATTTCAGACGGAGAAGCAGCATCAATCCTAATTTGTTTCTTTAAACCATTGCCATGCTACAGAAAAGAAATATCTATGCCATTCAGAACTGTATCAGAAAGTGTTTGTGAGGTATGACAGACTCATCATCCTCTTACCAGCAATGTTAAGAGTGAGTTTTCCTACCAAATCAGAGCGCCTTTTAGTGTTAAAATGACTAAGAACCATTTATAAAATTAGACATACACTCATTTCCATTTTAAAAAAGTTGTAGCTCTATAGCAATTTGTCCATTTGAGAGTTTAATAGAGATGCCTATTAATTTTGTTTTTCATTCCACTAAAAAAAAACCCAAACAACTACTTGTACCAAGTGACCTTATTTCAGTGGAATTCATTATCTGCAGACAAACGCATTAGAATGATTTTTCTGAATTTCATTTTAACAAAAATAAGTATTGTTAATTGTTCAAAATGACTTGCAAAGCAGAAGGCTCACTATGTTAACAGTGAGGATGAAGCCATCAAGTAATATGTGATTTGACATGAATAATTACAATTAGCATAATTAAAACTGCAATTAGGAATCATCACATAGTGGTAGTATCTCACTCCATCTTTACTCCCATTTGTTTTATTTATTTTTTAGTTACACTTGAGAATTAGCATTAGAAAAGAGAAGCCAGAAACAGAAGGAAATGAACTCAAGGTAAATAAGAGTAATTTATTTCAAAAATGGAAAACTGGTGGCTGACACCAAGGAAGATATTGCTTTGCTTTATCTTGTTAAAGAAGATCAGTGCAAAGAGATTTTTGGAGAGGGAACAACCTGCATTGTCACAGACTTCTGCTTAAACCACGGAAATGTCTTTGGTTTATGGCTTACAATTGTGAATAAGTCAGAATCAATAAGGCTCAGATTTTGAACCAGAAGCAAGCCACGCTTATATGATGTTTTCTTGCAAATACTCTGAACAAAAAAATAATTAAAAAAAGAAAACAGGAGGTGAATCTATAGAAAAGTAAAAGGGATGGATTTGGCACTCAGCTGTTTAACGGAATGTTCATCAGGTCTTTTTACAGAATAAAACAGTGGTGACATAGTAACAAATGAAAAAAAAACTGTTTAAATGCTGTGGTTTGCAGCAAAATGACTAAAGAAATGGAATCCCTTCCAAAACATGTTTCTCTTTACTAAAAGAAAACGGAGACTCTGTCCTGCTCCCCACTTGGAGGAGAAATTCCAGCAGTTCTGATGCTCAGCCAGTGTTCTAATTAGATTTTGGCACAGTCGCTCACAGTCAGGAAATATCGTCTATAGCCCGTCATGGAGAGCAGGATTACGAGCTCTTGAGCTCGAAAGCTTTTAACACCACCAGTATTTAGATGCTTTCATCAGCATCAAAATATAAGGCAATGCCACTGCAAGAGGGCATTTTTGAATGCCACAGAGAAAAAAATAAAGTACTTCAAAACAGTAGAACAAATGGTTGAGGTTATGCAAGAGACTGACAAAACGAAGACTCATTTAGCATCAGCCTATCAAATATTAGCAGTCGGTGGATGAACAAAAGATTCACAAAGAAAAAAGAATGCTGGCTTCAAAACATGCCCAGACTGATTTGTCTTAAAGTACCACTCCAGTAACAGTGGGTCTAATCTTACTTAGTAATCTTAATCACAGGAGGGATTAGTAAGAAAGTGTTCGGTTGTGAGCCTTGAGGTACAAGGCACAAAGTCCTTAAGAAATTTTAAAAGTATAATAATGAGTAAGGGTGTTATTAGGTTAATTTTTACATCTGCTACTACAATTACAATTATACCAATGCAAATATTAGTTAAAAATTGTCAGTGCTGCAGAAAACCATAGGATTGCAAGAGTTACGGAATCTCTGATCAACAGCTCCTGACGCAGTATGCCAAACGGAGCCTAAAAGCAACGATGTACAAATGCACAGCTAATAGAGCTCATATCCTTGCTGTAGAATTAGCGTCAAGCCAATGCAAACAGTTCAAGTAGTTCATGTTGCTGCAAGATTGTAGTCTTGCTACTAATTCAATTGGCTGTTTTAATTGCTGCAGCTCAGGATAGTGTTTCTCTTAGTTCAAGGTCCCTTTAGCCCTCAACCACCTAACCTGAAACTTTTCCACTGAGCTACTGAATAACGGCAGGCAGGAGAGCAGGCTGGTTTTTGTTGATGATGCTGATCTTTTCAGTAGTGAATTTACTTACAGACGATGCTCCACTCCAACTTATTATGCATTGATAGATTGGAAATATCAGTCAAAATAATTTGAGTGGTTTTTGTGAATCAAAATCACCTCTGATAGGAACTGAAGTAGCTCTGCTGAGATCTGCTGCTGGTGGACCATCTTATCTCAGGGTAATGCATTTAAGCATCGTCTTACGAAACAGATTTCCAATACAAAATTGTTACCAACATTCTGATCTGAAATGTGAATTACCGTGGTGGTTTTCTTCCCTTGAGTTTAAATTAAATAATATGTACAGTATATTTCTCAGAATAAAAAGTTAGAAACAGTTCAGTGAAGGGGCATTGCCATTTAAGAAATCAGTAAACAATCCCATACAGAAGTTCTAAAATGCATTACTTTAAACAATTGACCTTCTCTCACCTCATCATGGTTTAAATGAAGGAACTTGTACCAAATGTGCAATACTGTGCTAGGTTGGCTTTGAACAGCTGCACGAAGGGAATACTGGACGCACGGAGGGTCAAGCATTGACATTTATCTAGACCTTCCTGTCTTAACCCTGACACCAGACAACATGAAAAAAGCAGTGAGAGAAGATGTACCTTTTCAGAAGTAGCATTTTGAGTAAAATCCTTCTGTTCAGAAAACAGATCCAGAATATGATATCATAGTATTTTTTCCCTTGACATGAGGTTAACAATAGTACTTGTAATTTCAGATTCTCACAAAGTAATACATGAAGAACACAAAAAAAAAATTAATTTTCCTATTAGTATCTGTTCTGACTAAAGTAGTGTCATACAAACAGGGCGCATAGTCAGAATTTCAAAATAGATAGAATGACAATACAGATTATGCATGGAAAATATTTTTAGGCATGGTTTGGACCAAATATTGAACTTCAAATTCAACAGAAGTGTAGCTTTGTCATTAATTTTGGCAGATGTTTGGCCACTGCTGTAACAATATAAAATTTTGGAAAGGGGGGAACTTAAAAGTCTCTATTTCAGAACTCTTACATAATGTGTATTTGTACAGTGTCTAAAACAGGCTAGCTGTAGTAATTAGGCAGTGCTTCATTAAAAAATAAATGGTAGGGATAGTTATTCTTTAAAACATTTAAGTAATGCTTGAGTGTATTTTTTTTTACAAGATTAATTTCAAGTGCAGTACATTATGTATTTGCAAAAACACCATAGCCTGACCATTTCATACTAATAGTACCTACCATATTTTATCATCATTTAGATAGGCATAAAAGAACAGCAAACAACAATGAAAAACAACAACAAAAAGCTCAAAAATATAAAAAATTGCATCTTTCCAAAGTAAGTTTACCTAATACAATGGCTCTTGTTCCCTACTGGATACTTAAATATTGGTATTTGAAGAGCCCAGTTAGCACAAGCCATAAGTCATAATTCAGAAAACTATTGTCTCTGCCCCAGACATCTGCTTACAGAGCGACTGAGAAATTCTGCTGTCCTTTGGGGGAATCAATAGCTACAGATGTAACAGATTTAGCAAGATACACCAGAAAAACAGCATGCGATCTATTTCATTTAACACAAAATACCTCTGTTTTTTTTCTACTATGTCCTTTTTAGAGATATAAGATATTCTTGGTTTGATACTTTTTTTTTTGCTACTCTTTATCTGAAATCAAACAAGATCAGTTAAATTATACCTTCCGAGAAAGAATCACCAAGAGAAGGGGAAGGAAAAAAAAAATCTTAAATGTCATTACTTCACTGAGAATTGTTTGTAGTGGAAAAGTAGTCTAAAAGGTCACTGTGCAAAATCTTCGATTCTTCTCTCTCAGCCCCAAATAGTCTTCCAGCCAAATGCTTTATATGTCCTAAAATATCTGCCTTTAGAAAACAGAACAATCTTAACTTAAAAAGGAAACAATGATGAAAATACTTGTTTAAAGAAAAGAAGCATACTTTAAAAATACAGTAAGATAGTTTCTATGGCATTTTTGTCCGTGAAGGCACTGTGTGTTTTGATTTTTATATTAAGTTGATCTCTTTTCTACATTTACTTGTCATGAATAGTCTTGCTGTCTTAACGAACGGTCATGGAGCATATGGAACTGTAGTCGTAACGAAGCCACTAGGTATTTGCCATTTCCTTTTAGAAGGCAATATCAGTAAGAACCACAAATACGTTCAGCCTAGCATTTTGTTTTTAACAACGGTCAGATGGGGAAGGCAGGCAGCCTTAGGTAAGACTACAAAATGGAGATACACTGATGATTTAATTCTTTTTGTACGACCTTTCTGTATGTTGGTAGCCACTCAGCCTGCAGACAAGAACAGCAGTCTAATAAATTTTTAATTAACATTAGAAATTCATTACAAAGGTTTTTCAGAATTACTTTACCTCAGGATTCCCCTCCTCCCTGCTAAATGGTGGATAAATACAATGGAAAAGAAAGTTTACAATATTTTTGTGAGTATTCCTATTATAAATCTGGCACTGGCAGTTTTGCATTCCCACAGAGAAATATTCCATTTGAACTAACTAGACAGTCAACCACATGCAACTTCAACAAATGGCTTGCACAAGCAAGCAACGAGAGCTGGAGTAATACTTGCACACGTTGTAAACTTTCAAATAGCTGAGAGGTCCTGATTTTCTTAACTGGTGAGCAGATGTTCTTACACAACGGATAGCATCTTCATCTCTTCGGTTTCAGTGTTATGGTGAGACCTGAAGTATTTAGGAGAATGCAAGTAATTGAAATTTCCCGTGTATACTTTATTTTTTACAATATATAATCTATTTTAATACAAAATAGGGAGATACAAAGACCTAATACAAGCAAATACTGTGTCTGAGTCTTATTTTATCCTATCCTGTGTAACTTTATCAAATTCCTTCTCCCTTCTTTAAAAAAAAACAACCAAACATTCTTTAAGTTTGCTGTAATGTACATGCAGCAATAAAAACCATGGACCTAAGCAATACACGAATGAGAACTACCAGTATCTAGATATAAATCAAGTATATATTCCAGCCCTTTCCTAAGCTGCTCATTTTATTCTGTCCTAAACAAATTTAAAAGTTAATTTCTTTTCTTTCACTCCTGGATAGGCTTTGGCTGTTTGATTGCCATAATCTAGGAGAGATCGAAAGAGACATCCTAATGAGGAATTCTGCAACGGCTGCCTGCCAAGAAATCAATCAAGTGATCTCTTTCAAAGTCTATCACTAACTTCATTAAACCAGTGAGAAATTAAGCTGTGACTTTCTCAACCTCATCGCAAGAGGCAAACAGACCAGCAGAAGCCTTTGTTTAAAGCACAGGCACTTTAGAAGATAAGAAGACCCAAAGGAAGTGATAAGAAATGCTATGTATCTGGTGAATTATGATTGTGTTCTGTTCTCCTGGTTGCTGCAAGCAGGCATATATAAAGCTTGCTACGACCCCTCTCATATTTGGCAAACCGTTGTCTGATCACCTCCTTTTCTTTCCCACGGGATCACATGGATATGACTTCTCTTCAAAACATCACACATGGTGCCACACTTCCAAGAGGAATAATAGAATTTATCTTCTAATAGCAACATTAAACTTAAACTACAGAAGAAATTGTCAAACAATTGGTATATACCAACAAAACCTCAAAGATCAGCTTTCCTGAGCTGTATAGCACCAAATGCCTGCTGTAATTATTGCAGCTCTCTGAACTAAAAGATTTTTTAATACATATGTTCTAAAACAGTTGTTTACCCACCAACTCTTAATCATCTGGAAAAATTCCCTAACCTCAAGAGCCTTAGTAATTTTTCTTACAGGTGAAGTCGTAGTAAATTAAGAGTTAGTGATCTGATTAAAGGCATTCTAAGATTAAAAAGGTTCTTTTTTTTTTTTTGTGATTGTAATGGTTTACTCAATATGACATCCACTCACACGCTGAGGTCCAGCACAAGACCTCTGCTCTGTGTAAGACCTATTTAATCCCACAGGGCTCTCCTTGCATAAATCAGCTTGTTCTCCACATCTTGCAGTAATAAATCAGGAGTGAACAATGTTCTCAAGAGTTAAACATCACTTCATTTAATGGAAGCATCGAACAGCAATCAGAGCAATATTCCCAGTTAACCGACCTGTGGCATACATGACATGCCATGAATCATATTGAAGATACGAAGGTTTCAAGTACGTATGCCCTGAGCCACAAATTCCTGACAGGGTTCTGAACATTTTGCTATAGTCAAGATAATAAGAATCTTAGAAAAGTCACATCCTACCATAAATAAGAAACACTATATAAGAGATTATAATCCTACACAACGAAATGACACAAGTTAAAGAACAATA
Organism: Tetrax tetrax; assembly: GCA_009806455.1. Lineage (NCBI taxonomy): Eukaryota > Metazoa > Chordata > Aves > Otidiformes > Otididae > Tetrax > Tetrax tetrax. Next base: position 418,172 of record WHYT01017719.1, on the reverse strand, counting down.
TAATGCGACAGATACATATTTTGCTGGTTAGTTGGTTTAACTAAACTTAAGCTGGGCATGACATTCTGACCAGCCAGTTGTGACATGGTATTTCACAGGAGAAGCATGTAGGCATAAGTGTGTCCCAAAACTCTGTTCCATACTGATAGGAGATAGCTCTTCGAGGAAAGTAAGAATTTCATTATCTTAGCACATGTACATCCAGGAAAGCTTCACAAGAAACCTAACATTTCAGGCTAATTCTTCAGTATTTAAGATGTGTGTGGGTGCGTGTGTTAAATTCTCTTTTTTATCAGTTATTCAGTAATAATCAGCAAACTTTGTTTTCTGGTTCAAAACCAAGCTGGTAGGACAACTCTATTCGCATTATTTTTAATTAGCTTAGTAGTAAATTTTTGAAAATCTCTCTCTCCCTTTCAAACAACGTAGAAACAACACAGAAATGATTCTTCAGAACTTCACCGCAGGAAGCTATATAAGTGCAAAACATACTGTATGAGAAGAAAATACTTGGAAAAAAAAACTTAGGCTCAAGAAAAGCATCTGCAGAAATATTTAGGTGAAAACGGGAGCCCAGCTCCCAAATTCTTCTGAAATCTCTACTGAGGTTTCAGCTGACACGGGAGTTACTCATACTAGAAAGAAACATCAGTTTTCGGTGTACAGGTAGGCAAAGATTTGAATATCCAAATGAAACTCTGTTTCAGCAGCACTGCTCAGCAGCTTTCTCACATATATGTCTATCTCGAATTACTTTTCATAAGCTGCTCCTAGTTAGAACTTTTTTTCATAATGCTGTTCCAAGGGTTATGAAAGGATTGTACATTCTTAGAAGCATTTCTGAAAACATTAATTTCCAGTTCAGGGCTTCAGAAGCCATGAAGCACTGTGAAGTTTCCCAGTATCGTACAATCATAGAATGTTTGGGTTGGAAGAGACTTTTAAAGGTCATCTAGCTCCAACCTCCTTGCCATAAGCAGGGCCACCTTCCACCAGACCAGGTTGCTCAGAGCCCCATGCAACCCAGCCTTGAATACCTCCAGGGACGGACGGAGCATCTGCAACTTTCTGGGCAACCTGTTCCAGTGTCTCACCACACCCATAGTGAAAAATTTCTTCCTTATGTCTAGTATAAATCCACCCTCTTCCAGTTTAAAGCCATTACCCCTGGTCCTAGCACTACCTGCCCTTGTCAGAAGTCCCTCTCCAGCTTTCCTGCAGCCCCCTGTAGGTACTGGAAGGCTGCTAGAAGGTCTCTCCAGAGCCTCCTCTTCTCCAGGCTGAACAGCCCCAGCTCTCTCACCATTTCAACCTGCCCTTTTCTCCTGCTTTTCTTGAAATCAAATAAAATTATTTCAGTAAGAGAGTGAGTATATCTATCTATCTATATGCTGTTACAGTACATCTGAAAATAGCGTCTACACAAAGTCTGAGGATGACCCCTCTTTTCCCTGATCATACTCTAATTTTCTGTATTTGAAGGAGGATGACAAGCTGTGCTTCTAGTAATCAAAATATGTTAATTATGTGGTTTAATTACGATTCAAGTCTAACATAAAAAATATCCTAGATTTGGACTTACTTTATAGAATAAACAAGAATCTTACAAATCTACGTGGCTACATGGACATTGGTGAAGTTTTGCTACTACATCATCTTAGAATCTGCCACTTTGGAAGACCATAAAATGCATATATTATGATTTTTCAAAATGCTGAGTATACATTGTCATCCAGAATATTATTTCATTATCATATGTGATGTGAAGATACCTAAGTAGCTTCACAATAAACAAAGCATAACATGAAACCTGAATTAAAGTAGAATTCTCTCATGGAGTAATATGTGTCTTTTCTTATTAATATGACAGGGACAGAAAAAAAAAAAGGATTTTGACATGATAGTGTTTTAAAATCAGAAACACTAACACTGCATTATAAATGATCCTATCTCCCTTTTCACTTTATATTCATGTAGCCTTAAGGATTTGTGATTTTTCATCTCCACGCATCCCTAAGTATGTTTGAAAACAAGAATAAACGCTAACTCAGAGGCCTTCTTGAACCTTAAGACCAAGGTCACTGAGAGTCGCCTAGGAAAACTCATTAAATTTCTCATGCACGTTCTCTATTGTCATTCCAGCACATTTATTATAAGAATGTGGAATTGCCTGCTTTGAGTGATGCTTCTACTGGTATCTACTGGCTTGCCTATCCCTATTAATAGTACATCAGATTTCAGAGGGTAATCATCTGAAACGAAACTATCTCAGGATTTTAGAAGTTATTCTCAGACATTAATTTTAAATATGAAGTATGTGTTTTTAACTAAAAATGATTAATGAGATTGGATTTAATGTGCTAATTTAACACATCATGATTTTATAAGCTGTAAATTCTCTTTCCAGAACACCCTGCTTCTATTTCTTGAAGAAAACATTCCATCTTTCATTTATCTGAGCATAACGTTATGGGAAGATAAATTACACACCACAAGTTTCCACATATCATCGCACCCCCTAACTTCTAATACAGCAAGCTGTCTCAGAACTAAATTAACAGGAAAAAAAAGCATAACATGTTACTAAAAAAGGGCAGGGACTTGGTTTTACGGCATTATGATGAGCAGGTATAGTGAACCGGAGGATCTCACGTGTTTTGTCATGTATTCTGTCTTCAATGGGATAACCAAAAAAAATATTTTCACAAAAGGAAGTCTACTGTTAATTTCTGAGGGTAAACATTTTAAAGCACTTACCTGTTTTAGGATCGCAAAACTCTAATGAGAATCGGTATGGTTTAACATGAAGTTATTTAGTGCCTTGTTTTCAAAGGTAATTATGAACTAAGAGATACAGATCCACAGCATCCAGCGGGATCTTCTAAATACCTGACTGTCCCTATTGTGCACATGCAAGTATTTTCTCTCCACGTGGGGCAGAAAAGGAGGGGAAAAGAACAGTTGTATCTCCAAAATATCACGCTATCTCAGCATAACTAAACTAACTACAAGAAAAGCATACAATTTGAAACACAGCAAGATATGTGACATTAAAATACAAGTGTAAATTAATCCCTGCAGTGAATTCCACAGCAATCTAGATGTGTGAAAAGGATCAGGACATACGACACGATACCGATATCGTATCATACAAAATGCAGTCTAAGAAGCCAGCACAGGTGACCTTATTCCTAAGATGCAGGGGTTTTTTTGGGCAAACTAAACACAAATCTTGAAGACACAGAAATGTAACAGCTCATGGTTATGCAGGTGAACACGGGTGTTCTGTATGTTCTAAAAAACCATTATAGCTCCAACCTCGAGTCTTTCTTCAAGGAGAATTAGGAAAAGGTCTTCACCTGGGCAACAATTTTTCTAGCCATCACTACCCACAGCTTGAAAATGCTTTGCAGAGAATGGAAATGGGCCTTCCTCCTAAGGGGATTATCCTGTGCGGTATTTATAGCTTGCCCTAGATTATGTGCTCTTTGTTGACAGAGCATCCTCATTTGTGCTTCAGATATATTCATTTGGGGCAATGGGGGCCTAATTTTATGCACAGCGATGTGGACATAGCTAATGTTTTACTAAGGTGCCCAGGAATCTCACCAAAGACCAAAAATGAAGCCATACAGGGCAAGTAGACTGTTTCATCAGATTTTAATCCCATGAAAAAGAGGGAATCCTTCGGCAATAACAAAGAGTATGCATTGGCATTAAACAGAAAACAAAATTATTCCAGTCAATAAAGACATTTTTAATGCTGGGGTTTTTTTTCCTTGTATTTTTCCTTTTCTCTGATGTGACAAACTTATTCCTTACAAATGCTATAAGGAAATTAGTCTTAACCATTACTTCTCCTCAACGCGTGTTTCAGCGATATCTCCAAGGAGTCAACTAGCATATATGAGACTAGTCTGAAACTGTTACGTAGGCATATCACAATATTGGTTTGTTTTTCTTGCTACCCACAAGAATATTATTTCAGAAATATTTAAGCAGGGAAATTTCACTGGATTTTGTGCTCTTTCTGTGCAAGTATCAAGAGATCCTTAAAATATTTTATCAGCTATAAAATCTGTTATCACACATGCCAAATAATTTTCAGATGAATGCATTTCCCTTTATTCCACTAAACAAACTCAGCCTAGTTACCTCCTAAATTTTAGCCTGCACAGAAATCTGATCCAAGGTGATTTTTCACTAGTCTACAGCAATACATTCAGCTGTATGGAATTCTTTAAGTGGAAAAGTAGCCCCTCCATCATCACTTTTTTTAATGAGCCTGCTACAGCATCATCCTACAGAAGTTGTCCAGAGTGGGGAGGTACAGACAGATAAGGACAGAGGGGCACATCAGCAGGGAACCCCTGGGAAGAAAGGAAGGAAGAGCGGTAGAACGAGGCTTGGAGGTGAAGTTGCCACCATTAAAAACAGTTATAATGAAATCAAGTTGAACACAAAGTATGTGACTGAACAGTTTCTCCAGGTCTAATAGTTTTACAAGCTGTATCAAAGCAGACTCATATGTGGAAGTGACCAGTAATTTTGCTATACTGTGCGGTCACAGAATCAAAGCTAAAAACCCCTGAAAATACATTTCCTTATGTATAGTAGGCAGTAAACATGTGAGTTTACCCAAACTGATTTATCACTTTCCTAGCAATACAGTTCTAAGTTTTCCCTCCATCCATTCTGTCAGTTTTTTATTTAATTTACGTATTTAAAGGAAGATCTTACGCGCCTCTTGCTCTATCCTGTAAGACAGTTATTCCTCTCTCTCTAGATATAACTAACAGCCCCTCCTACTAGCTTTATTTAACCTAACTGTTGTCAAGTCAAGCACTTAGGCTTCAGAGCTCTCTTACAATGGTTCTTATAATCTTAGCTTATAGACTTGTCTATAATGTAACCTCTAGGTAATGAGTTTCTTTACTATACACCTAAAAGGTTAAATCTATGGGAAGATACTTCAGGGTGTTAGGATCCAAATGTATTTTACTGGAATTCCAGATCTGTCCTGAAGTTCACTATCTGAGAAGTTTTACTCCTCATAGGGGTGCAATTAGTGTAACTCACAAGATGGCTAGCTAAAAAAAAGATCTGACCCTCAGCGGTTCAGTCTTCCAGTAGTATTTTCAGTGCTCCTGAAGCCATGATAGTCTCAAAAGAGCTTCTTTAAAGTTTGTGAATTTTTCCTACTTCTATTAGTAGCAAAAAAAAAAGAGAATTGCCTATTCCTACAATTATTGCTTCTGTCCAAGCTTATTGAACATACATTTCTCCAAATATACATCTCCATAAGCTGAACAGATTTACAGCACTATCTTTTTCAGCTTGTAAGTTTTTCTTGTATTCCATAAAACCTCTTCCCTAAAACTATTTACTTTTGTTTGTTTTCCACTAAGAAATTTATTGCTTTCAAATAATCGTAGGATCACAGTTTTGGAAAAAGTTTCCAGATGCATTTGCTACATAAATTACCTTATTCTGTGACACAGTGGAAAAACTGTAATACTTGGTGTTAGCTGAATGTCTTCCATGTCAGGTGAAAATTCACACTTTCTTTGAATACAGGCCGAATCATGCCCCTAAATACCAGTTTCTTACTTAGAGCTTCAGATTTTCTAATTTTGCTGAATAGATACAGGCACAAAGCCTCAGTAAAGCAGTCTATGACAGAAAATTTTGTAAAAAAAAAAAAAAAAATTCTAAATATTAGTTTCCTTTTTATTTCTTCCTCGGCGCAGTCTGCCCACAAAAAAAAAAAAAAGACTAAATTCATAGGAACAACGTTCAGTATTTTCACATTCACTTATAGAATGCTCAGGTTTTGCTTTTCTAAAAAAAAGTCCTAGGGAATGTGCGTATCAGAAGCACAAAGCAGCAGTGCTGAGAACCCCTACATTCAGTTTAGGAAGCACCTTGCATTACCAGCGGTCACTGAGAGACTGAGCCTTGTGGGAAGAATTCTCTTCTGTCTGCAGCCCTTCCCTCTCAGCTATTTGGCCACGGGCTGCATCAAGGAGAATCCTCACTGCCACCCACGTTACAGTCTGCAGTGAGAATTGATCTAATTTCAGCAAGAATGGGCTTTATCCCTTTGCTGAACGTGACTGGAATAGATGCAGACAGTCAGGTCCCTCCATAGTCAATGGCTACAGTCCCACTCAATAGTATTTAATGGCAAGTTCAGCAGCAATGGAATATTCAGATGCAAGCTTGTCAAGGAATAAGATTTCTTAGCAAGCAAAAGTGCTTCACGCTATCACCTACAGATATTGTTTGATGATACAACTACAATATACAGCATTAGATGTCACAGAGTGACAGTAAAATGTAAGAATGTTGATCAAACCAGAAAAAAAAAAAATCGTTTGCACTTGAATGAAATTTTTTAGCTAAAGTAGTGAAACCGTAATAAATATTTATTTTTTAATACTATTTTTGTAAAATTAATTCTTTGAGGTTTCATTCAATTACAGCAACTTTGTAATTTCCACTTATTTGAAGTGGATTCATTACCTCACAGAAGCAGCTCAGTGTATGAAAGGCTCAGTTTACTCACCAAGAAACAGTTCTTAATCTATAATTCAGCTAGGTTGTTGATTACTGTCTTTGGGAACTTCAAATTACCTGGTTCTCTTCTCGACCTGGAGGAAGACAAAACAATTCATCTTTTGTACAAACATCCATGAATTTTGAACACAAAAATACGTGTACGGTTAAGAAGGCATACAACGCATCAAAATTAAATTCAGAACGTGACTCCATCACTTTGACTACTGAAGCACTATTTTCCAGTAACGAGGCTGTTTTGCAAATATTGTAAATTAATGCCAGTGTGAAATTATGTCAGTGTATGGCTATACAGTAAGACTCTATTTTAGACAACTTAACTATGTTCCTCTGCAGAGTGACAGTGAGCAATGAGGATTGATACTGACTGAGAGCGACATCTAATTCCAGCAGATCTGAGACCTTTCACCGGTCACGTGCAGGAACACTGAATTGCTTTTTTCTTCCTTAAATATAAAAGATGAGTCCTCCACAAAATATTTATATAAATTTCAATTATCAAGATCAATTCATTTATCAGGTTTTTTTATAACAATGAATGATAGTTATTCAACAGCTGAATAAAAAGGAATATAATAATTTGTAAATTGAGAGGTTTGGGTTTTGTTTTTTTTTTTTTTTTTAAAGCTGCTTTAACTTGCAGGAGATGAATCTATATCTGAATCACAGATAGAAGGAATTAGGGGCTATATCCAGAGAAGCTCATGTGGAAAAATTGATAAAGTTGATCAATTCTAAGTTTCAAGTTTAAGGAAGATACTGCTTAGATCTTAGATTATGGAACATTATGGTATGGATTAAAGGTATTATGAGATGTGCACTAGTAGACTTTCAAGTCTTTCATAACAGAGATGGGAAAGAAAGCAGTCTTGTAAGTCAGTCAGTGCATAACATTCTGCAATTAATTATTTAGATGTGTAAAATTTTAGTTTAAATTAGCTGGACAGAAAAAAAGAATCGATATCTTTATGACCTCCTGCAGTCTTCTACTGATGACGCAAATTTTTGTCCTTTAACAGTTATGAAATCAGCCTCTACCACACAGGCCAGACCTGTAAATATTACGCTCAGACAAAAGATTAAATAACTCAAGGGTCTTGTTCTCTTCTGTACTATATCTGCTTGACTACATTGATAATTCATCAATTTACACTGACTGATCAGACTTAAGGTGTTTTAAAGCCTGAAGTGACTCAGGAAGAAGTTTAGACAGCATCATTTCCTCTGAACACCTTTAAGCTACCATAAATACAGCAACTAAGCCAAATAATTTTTAAAGAATTAAGCTTTCTGAGAGTCTGTTGCCGCAGGTGAAACATTATCTATAGTAAACAAGACTAAGTATCCTTATTCATCCACTTTTGAAACCTTCATTTAGATGCAGAATATAGCAGGTGGGTAACAGTAAGGACAGCTTGCTGTTTCTCATTACCAGCTTTAAGTTGTTTGTTTTCCTTTGTTTTCTCAGACCGCTGCTAATGTCTCAGACATGGTTCTCGCGCAGGAAACCTCACCATGGTTCCATTCAGTTGGTCTTTTCTTCCATTCCACCGAAAATTCTTTTTGAATTCTATAGAAGTTTCTTCTATGGCACTAGGTCTGTTATTCTTTGGGTGAAATGCTGTTTGAAGCTGTAAGAAAAAACAGAAGAGACAAGAGAATTATAATAGAAAAATCAAAACCTTGATGCTTTATAGTCATGACCGATAGCAAACTACTGATCAATACTGAACGCCAGAGAAACCACACAGAACAAGACTGAAGAAATAATGCTACGAAATAAGTGTTGTTTATATCCATATGCAGTTATAATGTACTTTATGCAGAACTAAGATCCAGCACGGTTTCCATCAGTCATCATTTCTAATTTGGCCCACACAATAAGAAACAAACCAACTGTACTGTTTAATCCATGGCTGGCTGGTTCTATGTGCATAATGAATTTATATTCTTAGCCTAGTTATGAAGAGTGTTTTCACATCTCAAATATCTTATCATAATTAATCCTAGCTGTCATATCTGTCATATTCATTAATAAAGAATCCATACTTGTCCATAGTAAATTGAGATCTTTTGGAATCAGACAACCTCCACAGCATTATATAGGGGAAGGAACACAGTATTTCCTTTGCTGTCATCTCTCTGCTGTGGGCACAGCCCCAGAGCTGTAAATGTTCAGGTCGGAAACTGGCGCATCATAAAAGTACTTGCTTTATTTTGAGATTCTAAATAGCAAAATACTCTAATGTTAACCTCTAATAGTATACCATTAGAGAGAAGGGAATTTTTGCAAAGACACACTTTTGCAGTATTTCAGCTATCAAGCTGTTGATTTCCAGACCAAAACATGATACTATGAATTTAAGCTCAATTTTACCAGAATGTTGCCAAGTCCGGTATATCTGTGTGGAGCACCTGAATGTGGCAACTTTGATAGAAAGCAGTAAGAGATCAAAGGCAGCATCAATGGCCACACTTCCATTATTAATTTGCATTACAATTATGCAACTCATGTTACAGCACTTACCTTAATAATGCCATACTTTAAACAAACTAGATCTTTCTGTAAGAAAGCCTGCCATACTCTTCCCAAATTAAGCTACAGATAACAGATTTTTTCCAGATTTTTTGCAATACCTGTGCTAACTCCAAGGCTCTGTACTCTTTTTGTCTCAAGCACATGGATTCATGTCTAATGTTGTCCATCATTCTGGCAAGGCAGTGCAAGGTATGCCTGAGCAAAGACAGGCCCGAGCAAAAATTATACCTTCTTTGTTATTACATTTTGTTATTACTGAGTATAAATGTCTCTCCCTCTCCATTTCCAGTTTTTCCTTCCAGTAATTCTTTCAAGGGTTAGCTGTAGCATTGCCAAACACATCCAGTCACATCCATCTCTCAGTGGTGTTTGTGGAGCTCCTGATGGAGTTCTGGTTCTGACAGAACTGCATCATTTTGTATCGAATTAAATCAGGAATGTATTTCTCCCAGTGCTTTTCATACTATTCCTGCTGTACCTCAGGCAAATTACATTCTTTGTAAAAGTAAGTCAATGAATAATTTTCTCAGAAAGCAATGAAAAAAAATCTCTCCTCATGCACTTCCATCTTACTCCACTTTCCTCAGAAATAAAGCCACGGCACCTTTGATAGATGACTTAGTGAATTTTTTTGGACATACTCCCTCTCTCAAGCATATAAGCTGCAAAACCATTTTTCTGTAGACCTTATATATCATTGAGGTAGGTTCAACCATTCAGTAATCCTGGAATAAAAGCAAAGCAGCCCACTTGGAAACCTAAAAACGCATGCCGAAAGTCCCACTGAATGTTCAGAAAGAGAAAAAAAAAGTTCTCAGTTGAGCAGATTTTTCTCTAAATGGATAATAAAAACTGCATTATTGCTACACAATACAGACAACAAAGCCTCTTCAAGCTTCAGGAGACAACATATATGTTTTTCTTACTTAATTTACTACTTACATTAGGTATTTTAAAAAATATACTACATCCTCATCAAATTATAAACCTAACAATTATTTTAAAATAAGGCAGTTATATACACAATAATTTCCTCAGCAGTATGTCCAATTATATAATTCATCTATTTCTAATCACAAGCAGTGATAAAGACTTGTAATGACAAGTAGTATTTTATCGCTGATACGGTAATGTACATTTCTATTCTAAAGCAAGTATATATTTAAATTGTCTCCCACTCCTTAGCATAAAATGGCAACGATCTTAATTTAACTTAGAAGTAAAACAAGAGCTAATTTAGCTACAAGAAAAGCAAGTCTGGTTATGTAAGCCTTGGGATGAAATTTCACTGCAAATGAAACATTTGAAATTTGAAATGAAAATCAGCCAGTTATACTTGTCTTTTTCCTGGGCCTAGAAGCAATACAGTTGCAGCTCATCCACTCAATCACTTCTGATTTCCAGTTTTCTTCCAGAGGGGTGTTTAAATGAGATATCTAAATGTACTTTTTTTTTTTGCCAAACAGTCCAAGTCCATGCATTAACAGAACTGACTTTGGGTCTTATACCTAAGAATAATTACAGAAATCATTTTATCTGTCATGTGAAGGACCCAGAATAAAACGAGCTGTCACAAAGCATTGTGTCATGTCACCATACGCATGCACACACACACATTTTAGACCAGGAATATTGCAGTTGTTCACTTTCTTTCCTGTGGGGACACAGTCTAAGGTGGCAGCTTTCCCGGGGGAATATGCTAGCGTTAGATTTCCACAGAGAGATTTTTCCTGTGCCACAGACAAAGTTCTGTCCTTGAAACCACGCTAGGTTCAAACTAGAGGCAGTCTCATCAAACTGATTTTTAGAAGTAGGAGAGAGGAAAGAGGTGTGACAGGAAGAGGCAACATAATGTACATTTTCCAAACCTTGCTTGCATAATGTGTGTTTCAGAAGCCCTTGAGATTTGCATTGCTCTATTTACTTCATTGAGCATTTCAGTTTTACTAATTCCCACTCAGCCACTGTCAGAATTTCACTGACAGCACTAGATTTCTGTGTCATAAGCAGGACTACAGCTCCGTTTTGAACTTACATAGCTTAGTCTCACTGTTTCCTGCAATTAATAAAAAAATATAAATATCAAACCACTTGCTATACCTTTGTGTCTGACAGACTGTAATTTTTCTGTTTCAGCAAAAAAAAGAAGAAATACAGATAATAAAATCTCTCTGACAATAGGAAGAATCATCTTAATAGTTCCACTCAACTCGTGGGAAAATGGAAAGGGCATTACATGTCAGAAGAGCGCATCTTAACAAAGACTCAAGACCTTTGTTCAAGAGAAAACAAAATTGGTTTTAGGAAGTGTCAGTTTCTGAGGTCATGAAGCAGTCAGGGATGCTGTCATTGTCAGGAAAATAAAAAATCACTCAGTTCTGAAACAGAATGTGTCTTACAAGAGGCTTGGGTTTATTTATTTTTGTTTGTTTGTTTTGGGTTGTTTGTTGGTTTGTTTTTTTTTTTTAAATGCCATGGCTTAAAAGAGAAAAGACCTAACATGCACTGGCCCAAAACATTACTTAAATTGGTGGTGAGGAAGAAGCACCTCACAACCTCAGAAGTCCTCACTGGATGCCCAGCTGGTAGGAAGGGGAAGTTAGGTGATAAAACTCTTACCCTGAATTCACGTGATGTCCCTAGGTTAATGATACTAAAAGGAGAATTAGCAAAGCAGGTAAATTCCCTCCTCTCTTCTATCGCTTGTTATTTCAGACTGAAAAGGAGAACAAAAAAATTTGAGAATTTTTGCAGTTCTATTTCTTAGTTCTATATTAGTTATTCTCTTCTTTCAAGAGCAGCAGTATAAGAACCCACGTGAAGTGAGCAGCAAGGGCAAAAGTGACTGTTATTAAGTAGAGAAGCAATGAGACATTTCAGTGTAGAATGCCTGAGAATTTTAAGAACCGCAGAGGTTCCCTCCAGGTGCGTCTCTCTTATCACTACGTATCATTCATTTTCCCATACAGGAAAATGAATGATTGCCACAGTGTGGCGATGACTAACGTGAGACATCAAAGCAGCACTTTTACTCCAGTTGAACGATAACAATTCAGAAGACAGATTGCAAATTTCACTTTAAAGCAAAACCGTTCAAAATAACATCCAGACTCTCCTCTTCCATCAGTGAATAGCAGCTAAGCTCTGTAGCGTTGCTGCAGGCGTTCACTGCCACCAATTTAAAGAAATTCAGCACACTTACCATGGAAAATGGCTTAAGATATTCACTTCTGTACAACAGCAGCAGCAGAATGATACCATAGCAACTCCTGTTACCAACACCTGAGGGAAACGGCAGCTCCCACCCTGTATCTATGCCTCATATGTACTTAACGTCAATTTGCATGAAAATCTCATCTCCCCTGACATCGAGAGGTTAAAGTGTATTGTCATGACACACGTAGGCTCAGCGCAATATCCTGTAAACCTAGCATACCGACGGAAATTAATTGTTCATATATTTCACACATGAAAAAGATACAGCTGTTCTTAGCAGTGACCTTTGACTCTTCCTTGGTGAGACATTCTTTTCCCTGATGCACACTGAATTATTGTACTTTGTGCACTCACCTTATGTTCTTTAAAGAGACCTTTTAAGTTTATTTTATGGTTCACACAGAATCCAGTGGAAAAATTTTGAGCCTTCCAGCCCCTGCAATTTTTCTCATGCTTTTTGTGTCATAGTTACCCTGTCTGTTTTGAAAGAGCTCAGTGACCTCTTTCATTTCATTTAATTGTACAGGGGAATATCAAGCAATTTGGTGAATATTTCCTTCGGTATTAATTCTTTTGGCATCTGTAGTTACTGATCCAGCTATTTGCATTTGTTTAATCGGGACACAGAACAATTACATTAATGACATTTCATTCTAATGAATGGATCTTTTTTTTAATTAATAAAGTACAGTGCATGTAAAATTTAACTTGAGTCTCCTTAATTAGAGACTGAGATAAAAGGCCATTGTTACTGTCGTGTTAAAAACATTATCCAATTTTTTGGACAAAGCTGGAAGAATTTAAAGACAAAAATTGAATCCATGAATATAGCTTTAAATATGTTGTATTTTTAAAAAGCAAGGTAGAATATATGCAGCATCCAGTACAGAACAACACATATGGACCTAAAAAGCCCGATTTACAAAGGCATTTGGGTGCTTAGCATTTCAAGGGTGACTTTAGTCACCAAAGTTCGTTGAAATTCCCTGTTAGCTGCCAGTCCACATTTGCGGAAATGTAAAGATTATCTGGCCTGAGGTCCCTGCTTTGTAACCCTGTATGTGCCCTTCTCTCCTCCTCATGCAAATAGTTATGGAGATTTTTTTGAGGGTGTACTCAGATGAACAAGGCATAGAAGGTTATGCCTGTACCATTGGCTCTACCGTACACGGAGCTGCACACACTGTTGCAATTTCTGTAAATGAATCTCTTTAAGCGTTCAATACTAAACCAGAAAGAGTATAATAAGATTCCACTATTAGGTATATATAGGCTACAGAGGAATTTGAAGGAGCCAGTTTTTTAAATTCAAAATAAGCAGTTAGACTATATTCTAGGAGACACTAAAAGACAATCTAAATCCAAGTGATCTGCCTACAAAGTCTAAAATTAATGCAGTAACAAGAAATTGTCCAGGCTCAGGTCACCTTGAGATCTGGTCCTCTGACAGCCAAGAAGAGGAATTTATTCATATTCTGTTACATCATGACTTTTGGATTTACCTTTGCCAAACTCTGGCTGGGTCTGGAAATTCTTACAGTTTTCTATCTTTACTTTTTATACCAAGCCATAACAGAAGTCCTAAAGAAGGCAGTTATCTTAGGCTACCTTTGACACAGGACACTTTCCAAAGAATTAATAAAAACCATAGTTAAAGTTTTGTTTCATTTTTTACATAGAGCTACCAGTTTCACAAAATACTGGAGTGTGGCTCACCTCTAATCCTGTGTTCCACTGCTATAGCTGGATTCCTCAAAGAGCTGCTTCAACACTCCACATCAGAGACCCTGTAGGTGATTTTAAGCAGAGGCGTAGCCAAAACGGGCTAGCACAACTACAGGAGGGCTTCAGAATCATTGAAACCTGTAGTAGAAGGAGGAGCAGCTGGGCATCCGATTCATCTCAACCAACTTCAGTCATTGACAACACCAAACATCTCTTACAGGCCACTTGTCTACGTTCTGCCCACAGGCCAAGGGGAGAGACAGGAAGGGAGGAGACCTCTGGAATTCTGTTTCTCTCCTTCAACTATAGAAGGAAAGTGGACAAGCAGCTTTTACCAGACGCTTCCTATTGCTTAGCTGTCCGCTAACTGTTCTGAATTGTTCATTACCATACAGTTTATACAGAAGCCTCAGTAATTCCTGAGCTTTGTGATATTTACAGTTTCAAACCTCCCCTAGGAACTACTGTAAAGTCTGTGACCTCTTCCTGGCTTCCCCAAATCTCTCCTGTGCCCAAAAGAGCTGAAGTGCAGAAGAAACCTGCATCTTTATTTCTCACCCTCCCACTCACTTATTATGAAACTTATCTCTAAAACACACATAACACCAACTGCTTTAAAGGAATGTGCTGTGGCTTAATTGCAATATGCTCTCAAATATCTAAAAGACACTGCAGAAAAGGAAAGGAAAGTATTACTATCTGTACACAACAATATATTTTGAAAAATTACAACAAAGACTCATGTTGATACGTCTTAGAAGAATAGTTCCATACCCCTTAGGAGACTTTTCTTCCCCAGAAAAATCTTTGTCATTTGGAAGAATCATAAACCAATGAAAAAAATACAAGCAAAGCTGAGATTTATATAAACAGTTACCTCCTTTTGAAGCTCTCTAGGTAGAGAACACATCAGTGGAGTACGTTTTTCATTTCTAAACTTAAGAAAACTAAATAAGTTAATTTTGTTGAAGTCTGAGGATTTAGTTTAGCTGCTTGCTACTATATTTGAGGATTAAGAAAAGTATAATTCTTAATTTCAAAAGTCAACAACTTTTCCTACTTTCCATTCTGGAAACAGGGTTTTTGGGTTTTTTTGTTTATCTCCTGTAATATTTATAATCACATGGCATAAACTGAGTTTAAAATGCTACTTGAAAGCATTACAAAAAAAAAAAGAAGCATAGTGGAATACTCTAAGCCATATATACAGATGAACTGAATAATAATAAGAGAGAACTTTTGTAGGAATATCTTCTGAAAGGAGAGTCAATTCCAAATGAGCAAAGCAAAAAGTTATCAATGTCGCATCAGAACTGCAATCAACCAAAATTCTAGGAACACTACATGAACACCACTACCGCGAACAAGTTTTCAGAGACCTATTAAATCAACACAATGATTTTGTCAGCTAATCTTTTGAGAAAACAGGGGGGGTGGGGGGAGGAGAGGGGGAGGCAGAGCCCTGAGAAAATAGAAAATAGCAAAAAAGACAAGTGCTTTGCCTGAAATTGGTCTTATTCAGACTGAAGACGGGAAAGATTCAGAGGGAACCAAACAGCAACTTCTCAATACTCACTAGGAATTAATGGAAAGACAGACCCAGGCTCTTCAAAGTGGTGGCCGGTGCTACAGTGTGAGGACAAGTGATAACAGTGGCAACTGGAAACAAGAGATGTTTGGACTGACTGTAAGGAGAAGCTTTTAACCACGAGGGCAGTCAGGCAGCGGAGCAGGTTGCCCAGGGAGGATGCACAATCTCCACCCTTGGAAGTTTTCAAGACCTAGTCAAATGAAACCCTGAGCAATCTGGTCTGAAGGCATAGCTCACGTTGGTTTAAGCACAATGCTATGCAAGAGACCTCTTGAGGTTGCTTCCAACCTAAATTATCCTATGAACGTACATGAGTTATTTAATGACTAAGTCACCATATTATAACCTAAGTTACACAGGAAAAAGCTTTGCTCTTTCAAGAAGTCTCTTTAGTTAAGTCCAACTGGCATAGATACTGCTACTTATTTTAAACTCAACCAAACCAACAATTTTCTGCTTCCTGTACCTCTTAATTTTCCAATACGCTGCAAAATTCTGTACTCAAACCACATCACTGCCTTATAAAATCGATTACAGGAAAACTTTTTAAAAAGACAATAAGGTATTTTATGTGAGTATAAGCAGCACTTTACTCTTAAAGACCAATTCTGTCTTAAAGCTGAAGGCAAAGTGTTGGGGGTTTTGTTTTGGGTTGGTTTTTTTTCCAAAGTTAAAGAGTAAACATGCCCATGAAAATCTCTGAAAGGCTTGCAAGTTTCTTGATAAATACTTAATCTACTCCTAAAACTATTTCTATTAAAAAGAAAGTGAACAATGCAGTAGCTGTTAGTTTGCACTGAAAGGTGGCAGAAGAAGATGGGTAGTGTAATACAGAACAGGGAAGGGGGGAAAGTGATAGTTTACTAGCACTGCAATAAAGTTTTGTTTTCATAAATGGTAGTAAGACAATAAATAGAAATAAATCTAAATCTCCCCTAGTGTAATCCCCAAACCTAGGTGTCAAATTCCACTCAAGAAAAGCTCCATGCAAACAAGAAGAGCTTCAGCAGAGTAGTATATTTCTTCCCAAATCTAAATCAAACAAATATGGGGAGTACACATGACTAAACTCCAGAGGTCTCAGATGATGGTATTTCAGTTGGATGCTCATAGTATTACAGTTTTTTCTATTTCTCCTAAATGCAAACAAAGCATTTTTTTTCTTGTCATCACTGTCTCTGAAAAACAGCAAGTTTTTAATCAGGAAGTGGGTATGCTAACTTTATTATATTAAAATCAAGCCAAAAAAAAAAAAAAAAAAAAAAAAAATCAGGTTTTCATTCACAGGAACATTTTTTTGCAGGCCATAAAACATCAGTATGACATTTTTTCCAAAATGTCCAAGAACAAGAAATGGATTCATTAATTTGTTTACATTCAATTCATAGAACCACATTTTCACTCCTTGTCCTCAGTAGTCATTTTTTTTTGTCTTTCAGGCTTTTATGAAGAACCAATTTATTGTTAATAATAAATATAACCTGACCAAGAACAGCTGGTAACACAGATATCATCTGCTTTTGTATCTTCTTCTAAAAGGCTCTTTCTTCTCAGTGGCACAGTTTCTACAGCTTAAAAGAAAGCAGCAGCCCTGCAGACAGTCTCTTGAGCAAACTTTCTATCAAGTATTACCCCGGACCTCACAGAAATAATAATGCATAATTTCTCGAGCAACAATGCCCGTCACCAGTTTAAATCTCAAAGTACATTAAATAGCTAGATAGCTATCTACGGGTGAAATCCACTACTGCCATACAGAGACCAAAAAACTGCCCTGCAGAGATAAAATGGCCAGGGGCAGGATATCTGAATCACTCGATAAAAGCCAGGGCAACGGTGCTGCTTGAGTCATTTAAATGAACAACGGAGTTATTGGATCACATCCCGGGACTCCATACGGTCTCCTCAGACAGCTCTGTCTGTACTACATTTTTTCCTACATATAAAGCAGTGTTCCTCATCAAGCCATGGTGTCTCTTACCCCCTCTACATTCAATAAGCATAAAGACTTTTTACCAACCTTATGTCTCAAGGCAAACACCCCGTACCCGTACTCTGGGCTAGGAGATAAAGAAATACAGAGGGTAGTCTTAAGAAATAATGGTATCACGTAAGCGATATTAAATGTATTGTAAGATTTAGGTGTTTGAAATTATTTTGTTCCCTACTCTATTATTTTAGAAAATTACAAAGAAAGCATGATAGGTCATGGGTAGGGCTCAGGAACCTTCAATTCCAGTCCCTCCTCTGTTACTCAATTTCCCTGAGCTTCTTTTTGGCCTCAGAATGAATGCATAAGCTTCAACTGGGACCATTTGCACATATACTAGCAAAAGAGTAAGGCAGAAAAAAATAACAGCAATGTACAGAGGAAAAGGACATGAACAAACAAATAAATTTGTTCTCACAACACTGCAGTGACAGCAACTATCTAACAATACTCAGTATGTTCCTTTGTAAAAATGAATTACTACACTGTGAATTGTTAAAATATTTCATTTAATTGTTTAGACTTATCTGAACATCACTTTTCAGGATAGACACTTCAGTATCAGTACAGTAGAGCCTAGTCTGAATCACATGTAGAAGTCGTGAATAGAATTAATCCGTCTTTGGAGGGCAGGAGGGAGTGGACAGAAAAAAAAGAGTGACCAATAGAAAAGAGAAAGAAATTCTCTCAGCCAGACAATGCAACACTAAATATTACTGTAAGCATCACACTTTGCACTTTAATTATTAATTCTACTTTTAATAGAAAGTCAATGGATAGAAAGTCAAAATTTTCAGTAACAGATTTGTTACTGTTACTCACACGTTGGGGCAAAGAAATAATTACAAAATGAAGATTAATCTAATCAGGATTCAGCAGCATTCAAAAGTTTGAATATTTAACTTTTAATGGGTCTGCAGGGCAATTGCAGTGATGGACCTGAATGTCTCGGTAGATCATAAGCTGGTTTAAATTGTGCCGAAGAAAATTTTAGTTAAGAAACCAGCACGTACTTTGAAAAGAGGAACCAGTTGTCATCTAGCTTCAGGGCTGCACAGCCACACTCATCACACAGTCCTCATCCTTACCGATAAACCCACTCCTAATTTTAATCACCTAACATCCCCCTAGAGCTGTAAAGGAATATATTGAGTCACCTTCATTGCACAGAAAATGAAACTAACAATTTCCAAGAACAATCTCATACGTCCTGCAAAGTGAGACGAAAATAAAAAGCATAGGATCATCTACCTTTTAATGGCAAATTATTCCAGTTTTCTGAACAAATATCTTAGTACAAGTAGTGCCTGACTCACTTAGAAAGAGATCAGAAACACTGACGTCTTCTACATGAACGTGCATTTCATAGGGGGCTGGGTAGAACTTTGAAACAAAGAGTTATCATCTTGGAAAAAATACTTAACATGAGATATTCTTCCTATTATTACAGTAAAAAGTTACAAGTCTTCATCTGCAGATGCTGCAATGTTTTATTTGCATTAACTTGCTCCCAGTGAAGCAGAAAAATTTCTAACCGACAATAAACAAGAGTTGCTAATGGATGAACGAAGTTAATTAAACACGGTACCAAGGTGCTATGAGACCTAGTCACAATGAAGGAAAACAGTAATCAACATTTCCCTCCATTTCCACTTTTGTGTTTGAAAATAACCGTCCCATCTGCAAACCCACTCTTCTGCTTTATGGTTATGGCACTTCTCTTCCTCCAGCAGCTCGTTTTGCTTAAATAAAATTCAATAGAAGACAAAAAGCGCTTGTCATTCAGCAGTTTGTACTGAAGAAGCCTCTGAAACATTGGTTTCCCTTAATTATAGCTACAGAAAGACATAAGAACTAGTTCTCTATGAAACACATAAAAAGATTTTTTCTCTCCTAATCCCCAAAATAAACACACTGAAAATAAAACACACTGAAAATTTCCTAAAATTTAGATTATAGTTTAAAATGTTTGGAAACTTTCCTTACAACATTTTGGTTTTTAACTATCATTTATAATCACATACTTGACAGGAGAGGTTTCAGATACACAAGTTTCAGCGAAACCATGTTTGCAAATAGAAAACTGTTCCCTCAACCATTTTGATCGTCTCTAGTTATATTCAATCAATGGAACATACAGTTAGGCCACAATTCCAAGGAAGTACTAAAGTATCTGTTAATGCATTTCTCAATCAATGCTTCATACCGTACACAATCACTCCAACTTCAGAGAGGCTCATATCACAATTTTACCACTCTCAGTTTCAATTAACACTCAGGAAATGGCTCTGACTTTAGAAGAAAATTCAGCGAAACCCTAGAAATGGACATAAATAAACTCAGTTCTGTTCACATATACATTCTCTTTTAGTAGGTTCAACAACATATTCCATAACTCATATTTAATTAAATTATCATCATTGACCTTACTGACTGTTTTTTATCCTTAAATTTTTTATTTTTGTCTGTATTTTCATGCTGGATTTTTTTTCTCCCCATAACTATGACTCCAACTCTAGCCAGCAGCTAGTCAGGTAATATTTTCTCTTTCACACCCTTTAAATTTTTTTTTTTTAAAAAAAGCTCTTTCTAATGTCTGTGCATTACAACCTTTAGTCAGGAGTACTGTCAAGTTGACATACAAGATTTCCTTGAGTGTCTTTCAAGAGCTTTTAATTTTTTTCCATTATTATAGCCTTAAATCATGGCTTTGTGGGAAAAAAAAAGTTATTGGTTCACACAATTAATATCTCTGTATTACCATTCACTTCTAGTGATCATTTCTATTTGATTCATTAAATATACAATTTCATTTTGGTACCAAATAGAAAGATGCAATGGTTGGATTTTTAGTATTATACGATGTACATATTTCTACTCCAGTGCAGATTTTAAAATTATTAACAAATATGACTTGATAAGACGCAAGGCATGGGGATACAAAACTATCATAACTATGGCCACAATGTCACATTCATTTTGCATTCTGCAGTGAGTGAGCTTTAAATAATCCTCAATCTATTTCACTCAGAAAAGATTAAAGAGAGGACAGTTACTCTCTACGAAATGTTTGAGCTTGAATGTGAAGAAAAAATGTGTATCAATGGTAGCATTATTTTTTCCAGAACTAAGCTTCCAGCAATAAAAAGTGAAGCTTTTAAAATACCACTATAAATTATGGTAGTGCAAGTACAATGGGTATTTCCTATAGATTTCCATGTCTTCAGGACATAATCATCTTCTGATGTCATAAACAGTCTGAATTTTAATAACCTTCCCAGTTTTGCCACCCTCAAAGGGAACTGGTGACTGCGTCCATTTCTTGGGGCTGAGTTTGACTGCCAGGGGAATCCATACCACACAATCCAGGAAAGGGAGTTACATTCTCAAGATAAGAGGCTGACCTTCCTTGGTACCTACACTTTCTCAAAGGAAAAAATTATCTCCCCCAAAAGACTGTGAGTAGAAGCCTCATTTAAAATGTTCTGACTCCGGAGAATTCTATTTGTCTCAATCAGTTCTCATGAAAGCACCTTATGGGTTGTCCTGATTGTGGTGATGTAGTAATCTCTGCACCACTTTTACAGAATCGTATGGCATATTTTGCAAAGCTTTCTGGTACAGATTTCTATATTAAAAAAAAAAAAACCAAACAATCCACCAAGAAACAAAATTCCCAGACATTTGTTCTTAGTCAAAACTCCATGTTTTTACAGGTTCTTCTTAAGCAAGACACCAAGAGACATCAAATGTATGCCAGAGCAGCAATCATATCTTTTTTAAAGTTTTAATTTCCATAAGGTTCCATTAAGTATCTCCTCCCAGTTTTGTTTTTCTGTTCCCAAAACTCTAAACCTACCTACCTACCACAAAAAAAAAAAAAAAGATTAATAACATAGTAGTTAAGAGCAATGTAAAAGCAGACTCTTTGCAAAAAGCCCCATTTCAATTTCTGATCCTTAAAGACTGATGACGATCTTTCCCTGACAACAGAGCACCAAACAGCAAAGAAAGAAGGCAGTACAAAAGTAAATAATATTCTACTTTTTTAAGTGTAAGAGAAAGCATTATGAATGGCCTAAATTACAGCTCAGTAAATAATCTGCAAAGAAAAAATAATTTAATCTAGGTTTGAGGTTTTAAAAACTCTCAGTGAACTAATCACTGACTGATTTCAGTACTCTCAAAGACAATTATTCTTCAAAATATTTAGAAAACGTATTGTAATTGTTGTAATTCTGAATTGCTCAGAAGCACTAAAAAATCCATGGTGCACTATGTAGTCTGAATAGGTCAGAGAAACTACAGAGAATTCCACCAAATGAATTAACGTGCAAATACATCCATCACTAATACTTAAACCTTTCCACTTAAGTTTCATTGTTTACAAATAATGGTGCTTATTTCTTTGGAATTCTATTTCCATTACTATTTCTGCAAATAAACTCACCGGTTCAAAGACTGGTACAACCTTCTTCATTCCAGTGCTGACTGGTAACGTCTCTTCCTACCACCTTCTGGTCCTCCGTACAGCAGATTGTCCATGACGAGCATTAGAATAAAACAGGCACGCTCATTTTCTTATCATCGATGATCAGCTGGGATTTAAACAAACAATTGTACAAATTTACAGTTTTAATTCCCATGACTCCACTCAACTTTTTTTTCCTCTTTCCGGTTGGTATTTGGGAAAAGATAATTAAGCCTTTACGGATACGTTCAGAACTTTACGCTGTGGGTCAAAATGGGATTTTACAAAAATTTTAACTTCCTTTTCACTTTTACTTTTCCTTTTTAGCTGCAGATAAACAGATAACTAGCTTTGCCAAGATTTTTATCTCAAGCCCTCTATTAAGAAGACAAATCCTTTTCTTTCGTTCTCTCCTGAAAACTCCCATCTATGGAACCAAGGAACTACATTTTATGACAGAAGCAATCAATTCACTAACTTTGTTATTTCCCTACAAAACAAATGCCAGTACACAGAACCACAGACGGCTTATACCGTGTCATATTCCACTGTGAAAACAAGCACTTAAGATTAGAAGCAGAGACTGAGTATCCAAATGTTCTGTAAACTGAGAAAATTCTCATACATTCCTGCTGCTAATATTTAGGAAAGCTACAATATCCTACATTCTTCAGAGTAAAATGTCTTCTCAGCCTCTCAGGCATACAGCCACATACGCACAGCTTCAAATTCCTCTGCCCTACAAGAAAATCTCAGCTAAATAAAAGGCAACAACAGCACTCCTTCAAAAAGTTTCCCATACACTTAAAATAGGAAGGCAGAGCACTTTTGATAAATGTATTTTCCTCTCTACATATCTCCATTTTTATGTCTGTAAAGTACTCAGAACAAGAGTCTAAAACGTTTAAATATCATTATAATAGGAGAATTAATATGACTACACATTATTGAGTCACTAAAAATTTCCCAAATCAACACCTCCTTTGATCTTTATTAGGAGATACGAGTGTTAAAATTTGATATTTTTGTTATGCATTTTTTTTTTATATACACACTTAATTTTGTTAATATACTTACATTAAAACATCACATTAAACGTGAAGAAAGTAATCCCATGCAAACTCAGAAAACACTCATGGTTAAGGCAGATTCACACCACATTCTTTGGAAGTTTTGTTAATAGTTACACAGGTTTTGATTTTGACTTAATACAACCACCACTTTTCACTCCTGAAGCTCTGTTTCTGCCCTGAGTTCTGCATCATGCTAATTGGAAATAAAAACCTGAGTGTAACATTGCTATGTTTGTTGAGATAGCCTTTATTTTGGCCTTTTTTTTTTTTTTATATACACAGAATAGCAAGTTTCAGGCAACCTGATGTCCCTAACTCTTCCTAGTTACAGCAACTTATTTCATATTAGGCAAAAATTTGTTAAAGAATTGGACACTTCTGCATAAACTGTTGAAAAATTAGTATACTAAGAATGTATTCAAAAGGTTGCACTAACAAGAAAGCTACAACCAGTTTAAACTCATAAAAACTAATATAATGACGCATAGTATAGCACACCTACAATTTTTTTTTTCTTTTAGAATAGATTTATTTCTCTCCTCTGCTCAGTCACTAGTTTTCCTTGATCCACTAGATCAAGGCAGTATGCCAGAGTATCCACTAGCCTCACGTTTAGCGGACATTCCGGATTTCTTCATTTGCACTTTTCAGATTACATTAGGCAGTCCTCCAGATTGTCCAACTCCTCCAAAATATTTAAAATGTTGTCTCTGACAAGTTATGAAGATTTACTATTGCTGTAAAAACAGATGGGGTTCCATCAGTTTATGTCAGGAAAAGTAAAAAATTACTTCATCATGGCATATATATATAAAAAATATCCAGAAAAAGGAATATAAATAAAACAATCCTATCGGATAGAGATAGATGAAGAAAAACTGGGAGAAAAAAAAAAAAACCAATCTAAATTTAAATAAAAGTTTTTAATAGAGGAAAAAATAAACTGTGGAAAAAAAAAGTTTAAAAATGGGTTCTTCAGCACTTAATCCTTATGAAAAAAACATTGTATTATTAAAAAAAAGACCACACTGTTTTTTAGAAAGGCATATTACTGTTACCATGTAGATCAGACTACGTCAGAAAGAACACTCACACTGTTAGAGAACACTTACTCTACAAGATATGATTTACTTAGTTGTTCAAGAGAAGATGAGGTGTGAATCCTGAACATTAACTCCTTTCTGAAAATTAGTATTCATATTTCCTTACATTTTCCTATTAGCTTGGTTTCTGTACCTTATCACATACGAATTACTGAAAGATTAAAGTCCATCTATCACTATTGTATCAGCCAAGTTATTAAGCAGTTAAAAGCCCATCAGAGGTAATACAAGAGAAGCCCTTTTTAATTTATTATGGGTTCCCTTGTAAAACACTTGTATCCCTAGACTTTATTTTAATGAGATGTTATTTGACATAATAATTCAAAAGCAATTTTATATTAATGACTACAGTACATTAAAAATAAGATCTAGGAAATTGAAGACAGAAGCTATAAAAAGTTCCAACTTCAATGGAAAACTCATCTTGACTCATTCTTTTTTACTACATAGCAATCCTAAGGAAAAGCACATACCAAACCCTTCTGTGGAGGCAGCAGGAAAACTTCTGGTGAATGAAGACAAGGAAAGATCAGACCCCTGTCAAAGTAAATGTACAGGGAAGGGAAAAAAATAATTTAAAAATAAAATTTACTTACCAGTCTGAGCTAGTCTAAGAGGTGAGAAGTATTTTGTATGTGGTTTCACCTCTATGAACGAGTTGCAGAATGAAAAATAACAACACTAAAAAGCAGCCTTCCAGCTCTGGATTCAAAGATATTCATCGAGGGGCAGGTACAATAACGAGAACAGGTACAATACAAATAGCAAGAAGATACCGTAACTGTGCTATTCTGAACTGTGACCAGCTTTTAATAAAACAAAAGTATTCAAATGTTATTGATGGAAGCATCCTCAGGGCCCTTGTAAGCATGCTTGACATAAGCAGCAGAAAATAATTCGCTCAAAGATGTGGTTTCGAAACACTGGGCACTACTCCTGATATAGCTGTTGTCACTGACCAGTAGTAGCCCAAGAGGACTCGGAAATGAACCTAGATTTCACATCTGGTACCAAGTTTTGATTAATTTGAATTTAAACATAAAGAATCACAGGAACTCCAGGAAACTGTTACTGCTGTTCCATAGTTGTACTTCTAAAGAGCAGGCTTTTGAAGGCATCAGATAACATCAAACAGGAGACCCATCCAAAATACCTTCCTCTGGCAATGATTCTAGAATAACGCTTACTGGAACTGTGTCCGTATTTTGCTGTTCAGCAAAAACTTTAAAAGGAGGCTTAGCTCCAAAACTATAATTAACTTCCATTGAAGCCGGAGATATTTAATATCTCTTCTAAACATAGCTTGACTGCAAAATAGAAATTTTTAATTCTTCTCAGTCAAGACCTGCCAAACAAGACCTTCCCCCCCCCGCCAAAAAACAAACAAACAAACAAATCTCAAGTTATACCATTGACAAAATTAATTCATAGTGCCTTTTTTATTTTTTTTTTCCCCCCCCAAAGACTATGAGATAACAGTAGATATTCATTTGGTCCATCTGACCAGCATATAAAACGTACAGTGAAATTTTAGACAAACTAGTAGTAATTAAAACCTTGTATGTTAAGTCACGGTTTTAACTAAACTCCTATAGACTGGTGATACGCCTCATAGAAGTCTAAGAAAGGAAATTTTAGAGCAAGAGGTCTAAGAAAGGGAATCTGAAGTAATTTACAAGCTGAAAACAGGAAAGAACTGCGTTTTCCATGAGGAACCACTGAAAGTCCACTTAGGAAGCATTGGAAGGACATGGTTCTTGTGATTGCTAACATACAAACCATCAGATTAAAGATAAATGCCAACAGATAAGTTTATTCACTGGGGCCTTCCATTGTAGCCAGAGCAGAACTTCTCATTCAAGACTTTGATGCGAACGACAGACTATGAACTTAAGCCAGAAACCTGAAACAGATCTGAACATGGGAGTTAGTCCTTCTCGGACTCGGAAAACATTTTAGCAGTTCTGTGCTCTTAGCAGAATGACTTGAAAGACTTAAATGACTTTAATGTTCCTTAAATTGCTGAGCATTGTAGCAGTGGTGCCCTAGTACTTTGTTTTTCCACGGACCTTGCCATACACCCTTAGAGTTCAAAGCTTGGTTAGACAGACTGAAGAGATGCATATTGTATATATACTACAGAAGGAGACTCATCTGGATTTTTTTCTATTGTAGTAATACATATTGAAAAGGGCGTGCATTTAACATGAAATACTGTACTGACATGTCCTAGAAATACCTACAGAACATGTCAATATAGCACCTGCAAAAATAAGTATGGATTTTTTTTTCCTTGAATAATGAAGAAGTCAGTAAAGCACTCACAAATTGCTGAATATAAATCACTGCTGCCTGAGGTTACAACAGCTTAAATCTCTTCCTTTCAAAGAGGAGTTTTTTCCCTTCCCCCTTCCAGCATATATATATATATCACAGGACATATCTTGAATTGTTGGGTTTTTTTGGTGAGTGGTGCTGCGTAAGGAAGAGATGTAGTATCTCTAATAAATGAAATCCTTGCTCACCTAATTTAAGCTGATGAGAGGAGAGTCTTAATCATCCACGTACCGCAGCAAAGGAGGGCAGGGAGTAAGGTTCTCAAATGGAGCATATTACCTTAGTATAAAATTTGTTAGCTACGTTTATTATCACCTGTGCTGGCTTATTCTTTAGCAGTCTGTGAACGCGCGTGTTAGTCACATACTAGTGGTCTGATACGTAAAATTCAGAGGAAAAGAAAAAGCAGTTGTGTGGTCTTGCAATATTTTTCCTGTATTCAAAGAAAGAAGCATTCAATGGAGTAAAAATGCGAGACGTGAACAGCTGAGATCACTGTCAAACAGCGATCCAATGGAGACAGACCGTATGCGTACAGAATAGAATGGTATTAAAAGCAAGAAATGGAAGCCACTGAACCAAATTTGAAAGAACACACTGGCCTCCTCCGTTCTGTTTGTCTGCATACACAACTAGTCATACCCAGCGGGATGGTGGAACCCGTGCTAAAGAAACCATGTAGGTAACAAGCCAGGAAAAAAAAAGGGAGAATACAGGAAATACTGGTAATGTTTTTTGACATAATGGAAGGCATATAATCGAGAAGTGAGTGTCTTTTAGAAACACTGTATTCTTTTAGGGTATAAATCTGAAGCAAATCACCAAAACATAAGTTTCGGTAGTGTCCACATTGTGTCATATCTTATCCTCAGAATTAAAGCAAAACAAAACACTTCACAAGAGAAAGGAATCAAGGCAACTAAACTGCAAGGCAGGAACGTCCTCAGGCCATCATCCCCTGCTGGAGATGTGAGGAAAAGAAGATAAAATTTATTGCCAGCATCCAGCCTGTTGGAAACCAAGCCTGTGGGAACTTGGAGCAATCTGGCCAAAATGTTACTTAAATACAGGTTACACTGCACCAAAGAACCACCACCATGGTCCACTGACTGAGCTTCCAGCTCTCTGCAGAAAGACAAACTACTAATGACATTTGACAAGATTACAACAGCAGCCCCGCGATTCTTCAATTCAACCTGAAAAAGCAGTCTCAAATAACGGAGGGACACTGGCAAAAAGATCCTTCAGTCTGCATGAGATAACTGACCAATGTATTGAGGTTTCTGGTTTGCTTTCCCTCTTGCTGGCACTGCCAGTGTAACTCTTGGTACCCAGGAAATTCCTGCTTGACGCCGTCCTGAGTCACGATAAAGATGGTGTTTCGTCTTTGAGTCTCCGAACAACTGCATCTCTACATAAAGGAGAAATCTTGCTGCCATTCCTAGCAAGCACATCAAAGCTGTACTCTTGCTCCCTAGCTACATCAGAAGGAGACACTAGGAAAGCCCTGAGAGAAACTCAGCAGCACATACTGTCACATTTGTCTCAGGTCCAGCTGACAGAATGAGCCACCGGCATTACGGACAGTTCAGCAAATTTGTGCTGATCATTTCACTTCAGTGCTCATATAGAAAAATTGCAGGATGCTTAAGACTTGGGATGTTTATTTGCAATAACTGAATAGGTGAAAAAAAAAAAAAAAAACCCAACAACAAAAGATGGGCACTTGAAAGAACCTAGTGATAATAAAATAGCTACATCTCCATCTAGACACTGTATTCACAACTTGTATCTAGGGATCTACTTATCACTGAAATAAAGCAACACTACTTCTCAAAATATTGATACAAGAATAAAATAAGTTAAAACAAATATGCAATAGTTACTGCAGAATAATGCCATAGAAAAATCAACACAGTAGTAGTACGTCCAAGAAGATCTGTGCATCTATGTGTACATGTAAACCTATACCAATATATTTCCAAATACACATATTTAGAAGTTACAATTCCGTGAGTAATTAATTTTTCTGAGGAACGATGATATTGATAGAAAATAAAAACCACTAAATTCCTTGCAAATTATGAAGGAAAAAGAAAAATTAGAAAATAAAACATTTCAGGTTGAACAAAATACCTTATTTTATTCCAAGTAAGTGACTTTGTTCAGAAAGTGACTTTCGGGAGAAAAAAAATAAAACCTTTCCCTTGCCATCTAAGCTTTATTTTAGCCAAAGTTTTCAGTAATTTTTATGGAAAAATCACACATGCATCCATTTTTCAGCATAAAAATGTTTTAACTCAAAATTTTATCTGTTCCTACTGAAAATTCGGTAGGATTTGAGTGGCCAAGTGATTTTGTGGGTGTTCACCGTCATCCAGGATAACTGAGATACTCACCCACCAAAACTGCATTCATCTGACTAGTTCTACTGACTGCAGGCACAGCTGGCAAGGGTCTGGGTTGCTCCTCCGTGCACTGTATTTCTTGTAGAGTGATACGCATGTCCAGGAATTTCAAAGTGCTACATAAACATCCATAAACTAAACATCACTAGGTCACTGTCGTCAGAATTCCAGTATTTTCTCATTCGCAAACTATTCCCTTGACGCCGTTGAGATTTCTGTTGTGCAAAGAACCACAACATGAGTCCTGTCTCCTCCTCTAGAAAAAGGAACGGAATCGATCCAGCAAGTAGTTGTGGAATGACAAAGGACACGTAGGAAAACCTGGGTGTGGAAAACTGCCTAGCATTCAGCAGTGCAAGCAAACTTAAATGCCTGATCTGCACAGAGACAGTAGTCATGCTGTAGGACACAGAGAAGGCACGGTAAGGTCATGCTGGTTTAGGTACAATCCAGAGTCCCCTTGTCACCCTACTCCTTCTGCCTCCCTGGAGTATTGCTTTGTCCAAGTATTTGGAGAGCTGACCTTAACAAAAAGCGCGAGCTGCGGCTGTCACGCGGATTAGCCATAGAGATAGAAATCCTTTTTTTGACAGATCTGGAAAAAAGCTCTTGCTGCTCCTGCACAAAATGTCATCATGAATGCAGGGCACAGCTCTTCTACCAGGTCTGTTCCTCCTGCTTCCTCTGACCTCTGTCAAACCCCCTGCTTGTAGCTCAACGTCCTTTCTCAAACACGCACCTTCCGTCACAAGACCAAGGCCAATGAGTGCCAGGGTGTCTATTTCTTCTTACCCCACACCCCTCTGATCCTGAAGTGAAGTCACCCTTAAAACCAAGTTGATGACATTCTACTCAATTATTGATAACAAGAAAGGAGAAAGTTGAAATCAATGTCAAATTTATTCTAATTAAAGGAACAATAATGCTTTCTTTTGCATATTTTTGCAAATACAAAGGTTTTTTTTCTGTCTACAAAGGAAAAACAAAGCACAGTGGCACATTTCCATTTCTATGCTTTTGTACTACCAAATAAGCTCAGTCTGAAGTCACCCAACCTTCCTTCTCTTTCCCCACACACAACCAAGCCAATTTCGGTAACACTGTGAAATCATTTATTCTCAGGTGGCAACATCATTAATTAAGATTCAGCCTGAGGCACATTATTTATAGCAGAAACATAGCTTCCAGAAAATAGGGCATTTGTAATAGACAGATTCTCAGGTACAGTAGCATAAATGGTGATGTCATAGAAAGAATTATTTCTGAAATTACTGTGAATTCAGTCTTAAAATTTCAGACTAAACCAAGATGTACAAGTCACATATACACATGCGCTCAGTATTGAGACACTGGTTATCTGTCATACTGAATGCCTGATTCTGATAAATTGCAGAGACAGAAAATATTAAGACTTTCTTTAATCAGATTTAAATTATATAAAAGTAACCTCATGTTACCTGGCTCCTTCCTTCTATCAATGTGGTTGATATTATCCCTCCACATTCTCAGGAGAACTGAACTTTCCATGAAGATTAATGCTACACTCACTTCACTGCACATTAATGTAGAAGACATTATTACTTTGAGCTCCAGAAATTCCCACTGGCAAACGATATTAAAACCATGCATTGTCTAAAGCCAACATGTCAGCATAGCTGGAGAGAAATTCTGTAAATTCAGCCACAGCTGATAGTGAGACTTCATGACAGAATTTTGACTGAAGTATGCCACCACTTAAAAATATATATATTTTTTATATTAATCTTGGAACACACCTTGTACATACCAGTACAAAACTATATTTGCTGCTTCCTCTGCCACTGCAATGGTTTCTATGTGCATGCTAGAGAAACGACCAAGTTTTACTTTGAAATAGCAATATTTTTTAGAATTATAAGACCTTCATATCTTGACACATTAATTGTATTGTTTAATGTAATGTATTATTCTCTGAAGATGTGTCTTTAGGAGCACTAACATTCTCCTATTCTTAGAGAATTACCTCTGCTTTTTTTTTTTTTTTTTAAGTCCTCAAAACTGCTCTAAGGAGAATTTATGGGATAAGAAAAACATAATGATTTTATATTCTTTATGTCTTCTAGTCCAAATAAGAAAGGAAACATGGTGAAATCTCCATGGTATCATTGTTCTTCAGAATTAGGTAAATATAGTCTGTGCAGAGACTTAACGGGTCCTCTCCCACTGCAGAGTTACTTCAGCACTTACCAAACTTCGCTTCCCTTTCAACCTCTACAAAACTTTGGTTTAAGAAAGGAAAATAGGTACAAGTTGCTCAGCTCTGAAAACCATACCAAAGCTTTTCTTCTTGGATGCACCCCTAACTGATACTGTAGTAATTACATGCACAGATTGAAATTATACGTGTAAACTTCCGCGCAGGGCTTTATAGAATGCTAGACAAAGGTTTGTGATCCTGAGGACTACCCAGAAATCTTTAAAATTCTTGGAAAATATGATCTTATTCAGAAGTCCATTACCCAGCAAAACATCTGGCAAGAAATACAGCTCACTCAAGTTGAAGGTACACTGATGGCATTAAATTGCACAATTCTGCATATTCCCTGTTTAACACCTAAAACAGCAAAACTAGCAATTATCAAACAGGTTGAACAGAATTGTTTCCCTTTTTTGGCCAATCCATATAAGTTAGTATCTCTGGGGTTCAAATCCCAAAACAGGATTCTCAAAAGGCTGTTAGATTCCAATCTAGAATACATTTTTAATTGCACGAGACCTTTCCTGCAACACTTGCCGTGACAATACTGAATCATTATGTAGTGACCAAGTTCTGAAGAGCCCTCTTTTCCAAGACTGTACACCAAATAACAGCATAAGCATACACTCAGTCCATTCTGAAGACATTGTAAAGTACTTTACAAGGGTTCTACTTACCACATCCATCCTCTTCAATAATATGCTTTTCTCACACTATTTATATGGTGAAACTCTTTCTGTTACAGAACAGTAGAACCCTGAAGAGCTCTATGCAGGTAGAAGAGTTGCATGCACCATGCACCCTGCACACAGGAAAGCAGCCCTTTGGGAGGAAAACATCCTGTCAGTCACATCCTTGTTAAAATCATGCTCTCCATACTGAAAAGACCTACTTCTTCCAAGCTATGCCAGTTTCAAGCTGTCTCTTTGATGGATCCACTCAACTTGGAACAAAGAAGTCCAAGTTGTAAAAGCTGGGTTTGGATTCTAAGTGCTTCTCCGAACATTTTGGAATTCTAGACTAAATGTCAAATGAGAAGCATAGTCTATATTAGTTCACATTTTAAGTCAATAAAAATGTCATCAAAAACAGCCCCATGGACCAAGTAGTTCTTTTTTTATTCTTGCTTCTTACAACAGCTTAGACTTTTCACCCAAAACACAACAGAAAACTTCACGCTATGTCCCCTGAAATAATTTTTTAAAATTCCTTTTTACCTTAGAGAGGATGAACTTGAACTTACACACTTCATGTTGTACCTTTGCACCATGAAGTAATACAGCTTTCCCTTACAACCTTCTCGCTTTGTCCACTAACTCAAAAGACTAATACTGCCAACATTTCCACAAAGCATCCAGCAGCAACATATGGCTAGATTCACAGATGTTTCTGGCTCTTTCTATGTATCTGTATGGGATCCATATACAAAAGCACTTAAGTGACCATGCAAAGCCTAGATCCTGTACACACATGCTACGTGTATTGTTGGTAACATCAGCGGACACGGCACATAGCAGCAGTTTTACCTTTTGAAGTCTACAGTCTCTGAAACAGAAACTGCACTTTGATCTTTTGAGAAACCATTTTTCCATTATTCGACCCTAATTCAGAAAGATATTGAATGGTGAAGGTATTTCTTCACGTTAAAAACTTATTTTCAATAAATTGGCTTTTCAAGTTACTAGACAAG
This sequence comes from Tetrax tetrax, assembly GCA_009806455.1. Taxonomy (NCBI): domain Eukaryota; kingdom Metazoa; phylum Chordata; class Aves; order Otidiformes; family Otididae; genus Tetrax; species Tetrax tetrax. The sequence goes on along the minus strand of WHYT01017719.1, from coordinate 385,214 downwards.
ACTGCATTCTTTAAAATGAGGCAAACCATTACTTGTATCTCTACTTGTCAGTATGATGCTGATTTGGTTTTCTATTACCATAAACTGTTTTGTGGCTATTTGTCTTATCTCAGCAGTAGCAAACCTCAACAAATACGAACACGTATTTTAAAAACGACAGCAGCATCTTCTAACTACTTTGAAACTACATACTTGATTTTAAATATCATGACTGGATTTCTTGAGATTCCTGTTTGCATCATTTTTCACAATGCATGTGTATTGTGCAAGACACTTCAGAAAGTGCTGGAATAAAAAACATAGCATCTCTCTCCCGTTATTTATAAAGGCCACCGTAAATCCACTTGGAGATTCAAGTGCTATAGATCCCCCCTGCTTATTTTGTTTTGATTTTTTAAGTGGAAAGAAAAAAAAAAGTGTAAGATCTAGTTTAACTAGTGTGCAGTTTACTAACTTTGACCCGTTTGAGAGTCACAGGCAGTAACTCACTCAACACAGCCACGATGCTTTGGTGACTTCTTTCACCTGATCGAAGAAATCATGAAACTGCCTCCCTCTCTGCAAACCCACATGGACCTAGGTGCTCATTAGGTCAGGAGGAAAGGACTAGAAATGTTACATTTCTTTGCTGCATTTTTCATTCTTATCCAACTTTCAGTATTTTTTACGCTGTCCTGATTGTGTTTTATCAGAACCGGACTTCTTCCGAAACAGACACTTAGAGTGGATAACTTGTTCCAAGGGACAGCACTGCTGTATCCTCCAAACTCTGCCATTTCCCAAAAAGCTAATTATACTTTACGGGCAAAATACAGCAACTCCCTTGTCTTTCTTGACTAACTTGCATATCAGAAACAATATTCTGTTAAGTAAAGGCTTACACGCCTGGACAACTCCCAGTACTCAGCTAATGCTAATTGCATTAAGAGCCTGCCTCGTGGCAGTTCTTTCAGATCAGCAGACAGCCCTAACCTGTCACTCCAAAGCAACTTGTTTCTGTGACTGTGCTCTAATTATTGATCTTTTCTGTTCAGATAACCACATGACGCGTTAATCTACGGAGCACAGCCAGATCCCAGATACGACATCTTCTACAACATTTAAGACCAAGCTACAGTATTTCAAAGAAACAGTCTGTCAATTCGTCCTGTGGCTTCTAAAAGTAAAAAGGGGCATCATCTGGCCCCAGAAGATACATTCTTAACATGTATCTTCTTACAGAAGTGGCTAACACATCAATCTCCACAGAAGTTGCCTGGCCTAAGGCTCTACTGGTTAAGAGGAGGATTCCTGAGGAAAAACTTCCAAAATAACAGGCTAAATTATTCTCAGAGGATTTCTACAAAATGAGAAATAAAGCTCTTTTTAATAAGCCCAGACTATCCCTATTCTCTGGATAAACAAACCATACCTCTTCACTACACTCAGTACGAGAAAGTTCTCCCTAGATTCTATTCTGGTTTCTAGCAGTTTCCTGCTGTACAGCTGAACTTTGCGAGGTTTCGTTAAAACCACCCTGACATGGCTATTGATAAAACACTGTATACCTCTCATTGAGCTAAGGGTGTATCATTTCAGGACAAAAAGGAGTGGTCCTTCCATTCTCTTGCTTTGTAAGGAAGCAGCACGCGTGGACTTTCAGCGGTCTGATGAAAGCGTACCTATTCATTAAATTAAAACCAAAACAAAAACATCAGGTCTAGATTTTGGTACTGCAGGAAAGTAAATGCCAGCTTAAATGCACAGACTCTTTATGTCTCAAAATAGCCTTCTCCTTCGTAAGCAGTGCCATTGATTGATGCTATTCAGGCAAACGTCTAAGAACATTTTGTTCAGTAATTATTGTGGGCTTGAGCACACACACTATAGAAGAAAAAAATCTATTTTAAACTCAAAACCCAGTGTGCCCTTCACTGCAGGCACGGCTGTGACTAACAGACATGTCATGCTTATTATCTTCGCCAGATGCAGAAGCTCAAAATGAACTATTGAGCTCATTAGAACACACAAAGCAAGGGACAGCATCCAACAGTCATAGCAACAAATTACTGGGACCCAGGCAAACTAGCTAACTGCAAATTGAAGTGGGAAAAAAAAAGGAGTGAGGATAAGACTCATAGTAATCATTCACAGCAAACCAAGAAGTTAAACATACAGCCTGATTCTTCACGGTCTTTGAACTGTCAAGAAGGAATATACCAAAACGCTAGCAGGTCTCAGTCGCTAACAGATAAAAAAATACTGTTATTAAAAATCAGACAAAAATATATGCAACAGGAAAGTCCTGCAGCCAGGCATCTGATTAAAACTCTTGCCACGGAAAAGAAAAGACGTTTCTATAAAAACACTTCCATGTCAGCGATGCTGTGTACCTCCTCCCCTCAAGCATGCCTGCCGCACTTGTGTGACTTCAGCGGAGGTCTAACTCTTCTGGCCAAAGAGGATTAAATAGAATTTTTCCACATTTTCCCTAGAGCCACATAGTTTCTCAGAGTGCAATCACCGGTAAGTAGACAGAGAGATTTCCCCTTCATTTTCATTTGCACAAAACTGTCCTCTTACCATTTTGCTGCACGCACCTCCACAGATCTTGTGTTCTGTTATTTAAACTGTAGATCAATGTTCCACTGAATTACACAACAGATACGTTAGAATAACAGAAAGAACCGGGCTCAGGATTGGGGCATAGAGTTCTCTATCAGTTTTTCTATACTTACAAATCCTTTTTTGTTTGTTTCTGTTATCCAAAAGTGATAGGTAGGAGCCACAAGTCTTATAATCCACCAATCTCAGGCTTTTGGCTATACTTGAAAAACAAGCATTTGCTTTACATTATGTAATTTTTATGTAGTCTAATAAAAAATAACTTCACTGAGAGGGTGGTTGGTCAATGGAACAAACTCCCCAGGGAATCTGATGATCAAGCATCATCAAGCATCTTGATGATGCTCTTAATCGTACGATTTAGTTTTAGGTAGCGTGGAGCTGGACTCGATAATCCTGTTAAGTCTCTTCCAACTCAAGATACCCTATTGTTTCCTGTTGAGGTCTCCTGATCACAAAGTGGGCATCTACCTTATCACTGAGATCAGGGGTTTTCTTCAAAAGTAACCCAGTGTCAAAAGTCACTGGATACAACCCAGCACCTCCCTTGGGATATTTGAATAATCCTTGGAAAGGATCAGCGGAGAAAGATGGAATTCAAAAGGGCATTTACCGTAGTCTCATGTCTATGCTGAACTGCAATGAGAAAAGGCCAAGCAAAGCAATGTCATGAATAACTAACATCTCCCAGCTTGACACACCCAAAGAGGCTGCCAGGCATGCAAATATGTTTCAGCGAATCAATGAATACACTGGAAACTTTATTTCAGCATCTTTACCAGACTATGAGATTGTTACCAATGCAAAAACACCTCAGGGAACTGAACAAAAGTCTGCTTACGTTTTATAGGTATTTTCTCTTCAGAAGACTTCTAAGCAGACCGGAAATCCTATTGGCATTGTTGCTATTCTTGAACAAACACACGACCGCAGCAGTTAAAGTCTGGGTTCATTCTTCATTTCATCGCAGTCTCTCACTCTGCACATGCTATATTTTTCACCTCCTCTGTTAGACTGTGATAGTTATGATGAATGAAAGCAATACCTCTGAATCTAATTAGAAAAACAGAATATAGTCAATCCAACTTTAAAAAAAAAATATATATATGACTGAGTGGATCACACCACTATTCTGTAAGAGCCTACTTTGTCTCTGGACACATTTTCAGTGCCCATTCATTATCTTCAAAAACATCAGCTTCTTTCATCCATAAAGATGAAATAACCGTGCTCATCAAAGTTCTACAGTTCACGTGGAATTCTTGTGAAACTTTAAGCTACTAAAGAAATAGAATCTTCTGTAGGGAAAAGACTTCAGATTAAGAAGTCTGCCAACGGATATGAAGGGTCATTTTCAAGGCACAGTCCAGCATCTGTTTGTGCAGAAGGTGTCAAATAATAGAGGCCACATAAAAACAAAAAAAAAAAAGTCATTAAAGAAAAACAGCTAGGTCTAAGTACAAAGAATATGCTTCTTTCATCTGAGATTTTAAATTTAGAGTTAGCTTCCTGAGCACACTAAGATAAAAGAAAATTTTACAGGTAGCTATTCAAAATCTCCAAAAGAAGAGGGTAAAGACTAAAATTAATTCTTCATAGAATAATTTTATTTTAAAGTATCCTACAATAACATAAAAGAAGTCAGCAATGTAGTGAGTATATCTCATTTTTCATTAAAGTGTCTTAACAATAAAGCAGGGAAGCTCTTTATGAATTATCTCCCTTTGAAGACTTGAAAGATCAGTCTGCCAGTTGTTGACATTAAAGTGTCAGATGAAAAGCAAAAATATCCACTCCATTTTATTGCACATTGGATATATTTTCATGGGGCTAGGATATGCAATCTCATAAGTCACAATTCTAAGATGCCAGGATAAATAATTCAATATTTTAAAGTCTAATTTAAATGATATTACTAACCGTTGACCACTGTGTCACTTAAAGAATAGGGCATAAATTTAAAATTGTTAAGTGAAAATTATAAAATGAGATAATCATTAAATTATGATAATTTACATTTTGACAGTCCATAATAGTTTTAAGATTGCTATGAAGACCTTTTGCATGCCTTTTTACGCTGTGATGGCTAAATATCTGTGGAATTATTAGGACCTGACAGCTCTGCATGAAGTTGAAATAATGGGGTTTGGCATCGGAGAGCTCCTTAATCCTCTTCCATCAATACTGCTGCAATAACTGAAAACGCCGGGCTAAAATGACCGTGAGCCTCAGACATCTGTCACTTATAATGATACCAAGAAAATTTGTATGATTATTAAACTGTACACAGCACCGCAATACTGAAAGCATAATTACTCCAGCATGTTCAATTCATTTCAATATAAAGAAAAAAAAAAATAAAAATAAAATCACCCACGCAGGGCTGTCAAGGAAGCCCTACTCAGTGATCAGAAGAAAATTACCCCTTTTCTGCAGGATAGGACAGACTGTGGTTTCTAATTCGCAAGTGTCAATGGAGAATAGCGTTACTACTGTCACCGAAAACAACAGTTGCATCAGACATATGTTAAGTAACAGAAAGCAGCAATATTTTTTTCAGATATGCATGTTCAGTCTCACGTGCAGCCCCTTCAGAGCAGTGTGATGTGTGCGTCCATGTATTTAGCTGCTACGCGTAACTGTAGGTTTACTGCTGATGTTTACAATTTTAATCAAGAATTTTCTTCTCATGCTCTTGTTTGAGGTAATCTAGCATTACTAAATATTCTCTGGTAATTGCTTAAAATATATATATATATTTAAATACATTATAAGTCATCATTTGTCATTGTTATGATTGGATACTTTTAATTACTGCTGTAATTAAGTTAAATTACCATTAAAGAAACGTGCTATAGTCTTCTGATAAGTTTTAAATTTAGTGATCATAGAACTTGATTTAAAAAATAAATACATATATTAAGCAGTAGCATTTCTCAGCTTTATAAGAGTCATGGAAAATTTTTGGCATCATTATGACTTTTTGTCATTTGTTTTTTTGGGGTCATTCCACAAACAGCTGTTTAGCAAAAGAGCCTAATGAATTTTAGATTCATTTATAGAAATAATTACAAATAAACTTACTGAATGTGATGGTTTTCTTCTCGTGCCGTATTTCTTGCCATTTCCTAGTCTGCCTAGAACACAAACAGTTCACGTACATATGAAGGGTTGTAATTTTTAGGTTTGAATTATGTATACAAATATATATAAACACACACATAGTTAAGTGTTAATCATTACATGTTACTATCATTACGTAGACATTGCTATGATTCTGAAAAAGCCCTTTAATACCCACTAAAATGCAATAAATGTGCAACCTGTGGGACAGAACCAACTTCTGACAACTTGACAGTGTATTTACTCCAAAAATTGTCTGATATAAATGACAGCGTTTGAGCCCCGTTTCAAAGGCGAAATTAGAAAGGTGAAATTAGTGCCCTGCCCATACACACAATATTTCTTATAAATAGTAATTGCTTCTCTTAGAGGAAGAAATAATGACTCATACAGCTATGTCCTGGTAGTAATGAGCTAGCTCAGTTACCAACAAGAAATTTTATGTGCAGCACCCAGAATCAGGCACTCCGTTCTAATAAATTCCGTTTTAATGAGAAAGAGAATCAGACTTCATATATGAAAGATGTTGACTCTACTCAAGACAATACTTACTGCTATGATTATTGTCTCTCATTAAAAAAAAAATAAAGTGTTCACTGTCATATGCAATATTGGAAGGGGAAGCCGGGAAAGCACTAGATTAATCCCTGCTCCTTGCAGGGGGATGGGACTAAATGACCTTTAAAGGTCCCTTCCAACCCCAACTATTCTATGATTCTATGATTAAACTTCCAGCATCAAGTATATGCTACAGGATAGAGCTGCCAGTGACTTTAAAATACCGAATACACAGCTGGTGGCACTAATTGAAATCAAGAGGTGTTTTTCACTGACTTCACAGTGATGCCAGAATTCCACATTCTCAAAACTGTCAGAATTTTGGCCCCGATAATCTAACTAACCTGATCTAATCAATTGTGAAGTCATATATTTAGTAAGCACCCTAATATTTGTACTTTATTCATTTGAGTAGTGTTGATAAATCACTGGTAACTTGTCTATCCAATGTTTTGGATTTGTTTGTACAAGATCAGTTCAACTCAAGCACAAACTGCCCTGCCCCAGCTGATCTCCCCATTCTTACCACTTTATCTTAAATTTCATGCTGAATTTTTCCTCCTACACAAGACATCCCAGTCCATCTTGAACTGTTGACTGTTAAGCCATCTCTGTTTATTGATGAAATTTCTGGTCTTTTCAACTGACACTCCTCAGCATTTCTGTTCTTCCCTTCCTTCCAGTTAACGGCGACTACAAGTTCCTGAAGGACTATGTCTCTCTTGTTCAGTCTGTCACATTATGATAGAAAACTTGCTTAACAGAGCATATAAGTACTTCAGTTAGCTTTGCTGAATCAGGATGATTTTAGTCAGTTCTTCTAATCTTGTTGCCTTATACTGTCTCCATAATCTTACTTCCTCGGAGCTAAAAGCTTGTTATTTTTGGTTATTTGGTAAATGTGGTTTTATTATCTTTTCCTGTTTGTTCTTCAGTATAAATGTGAGGGTTTTGCATGAACTATCCATATATTCAAATTTCTGTTTGGAATTAGTGCTTTTCCTAAATAATTACAGTTGTAACAGAACCATTAAAAAAAAAAAAATCTTCATATCTGCCAAAAAAAAAAAAATCCTTTCATTCTATTCTCTCTGTTCTTCCTATGCATTTGGGTATGAAGACTAAGGCACTGGCAGTCTACCAGACTTCTCAATGGATAATTGCCTCTAAATGATGAACTGGAGCTATTTTTACCTCTGTATTTTCACAGGCTCCATTAGCTTCCTTTTTGTTATTGGTACGAGGTAGTCGGTTATTGAATTGTTATGGAACAGTCAGACGCTCCTTTTTCCCCCTCTCTCTCTTTATATACACACACACACACACCCCCCTATATGTTTACACATTACAGCAATTCACCAAGCTCCTCTTGATATCAAACTAGGAAAATCCCAACACACCATTCTTTAGTCATGCAATTCAAAGTGGCATTTGAAGTTAAATCAAGAGTGTTCTAAGACTGAGCCTTTAGTGTCGTTGGTCAAAATAAGAAGGTTAAAACAAAATGCCTCCAGTAAAAAAAAAAAAAAACAAAAAAAAAACCCAAAAAAACAAACAAAAAAAAAAACCCACCAAAAAAAACCAGTAAGCCGTCTTTGGGATCTTCCTCAGTAGTTCCAGAGCCTCCAAGTTAAAACTTCCATCTACTAACTTGTGTCCTACCTATGTCCTAAAGCTTTAGTGAAATACTAATTAAGCAGCCTATCTCATCCTCAGTCACAAGTTATGCTCTAAAACTGTTTAACAAGTTAATTTGTCTGTTTATCTTCCATGCAAGCAGCTCCAGTTTCTCTTCTGTATTTCCCCTCACGTTTGCAAGGATTTCCCTGTAAATACTGCAAAGATAACTTCTTGTCTCCCTTTAAATCCTTCATGAAAACCCTGCCTTGCTGGGAAGTCTACAAAACCCCTGATGCTGATAGGTCAGGAAGTAATCTGTCTTTCTAACCATCATTATTTATTGGGGTTTTTTACTCTTCTGTTTGTCATACCTATCCACCATCTCATGGCTTAGACTTAACTCATAAGCACCTGGGGCAAGGATCATTTATTAACTCTGTTCGTACAACATCAAGTGCAACAGGGTTATGATTCATGCCAGAGCTGGCAAATTAAATAAATAGCCTGTCTTTCCCCTGAGAGTCTCAAACATTGGTTTTCAGAACATTTGTAAAACAAGTACTGGAACAGAATAAAGTGATTTTGGATGGTAACTGCAAAAAATAAATTCTATGCGCATTCCTCTCAAACTTAGGAATGCGTGCTTTTCAACTTTGCTGATTCTCCTAAATATTTTTGATTCAAGAAATCTGTCAACATTTTTTTTTTCCCAAACACAAAACCCTGCTTAAAGTGAAAATGAGTTTAGGTGCAGGAATAGAATACTATGGGTTTATAGATACAGGCATCTACCGATTATAAGACACACAATCAATGTTTATTCATTACTCTGGATCTCTAGCAAGCACTTGATCAAACTTTAAAGATTCCCTTTAATCAGAAACGAAGTAAACACATCTGAAAGCCACATACATGCACAGAGATTGGGTTTTTACATTGCTAAGTATCTCCAAAGGGGTTTATCTATCTAGGTGTTCACACAACAGATCTGTTTTATAAGGAACTGCATCGTTGTGTGCATGCAAAGCAGGTATACTTTGGCATTCCAACTTTCTGAACATGTATTATTCCTTCTGACTCTTCAGAACAATATAAAAGAGATTTCTTTAAAAACAGTTTTGATGAACCTGATGAAAATCTGTTGCACTCTGTTCACTGATAACACTCAAGCAGATTCAGTCAGCATTAGCCTTCTATTCTGTCACTAGCAGGCTTTGAAATCAACTCACTTAACGTTTAAAAGTTACAGCTTACTTGATTCAGAAAATATATATATATAAAAGCCCTTGCCACTATTTCATGACACATGACAGAAAAAAGATGAGGTCCTTTCAGTCTTTTGCTCCAATCCAGATTAACTAGTGAAAAGCTCCTACTGAAGAATAAAGAGTGACGGTTTTAAAAGAAAGGGTGAAAAAAGGAGGGAAAAGAGGAAAGAAAAAATGAACTGTCATGGCAACCGAGAGATAATTCAATCTGTCCCATTCTAATTATCCCACTAGGGCAAATGTTAAGTGACTTAGTACAGAAGAGAAGTCAAACTGGACATGAAAAACTATCATACTATCATTAATCTATCATAGACTTCACAGTGAATTGGCATATGGTCCCACATATCCTGTCACTTCGTAACAGAGTTCAAAGGCTTCATTTTTGCCATTCTGAAAGGCAGTTTTTCAAAGTGAAAGTTTTTCCAACTCAGTGCTAAATAAAAGCTTTCTCTTCATGCAAGTAGACCTGTTGGTTCTAAGTGTTCATAAAAGGGGGAAAAAAGTCACCAATTAGATACTGAAAAACATATGTAACTTGACAAATATACTTAATAGTTATTTGTAATATTTCACTGAACATGCTCATTTCAGAAAAGTAGTAAAGTGGCACGGCTAGCTAAGACCTAGCCTCTGGAGAGGCGAGGGTCACAGCTCTAACGTATGCTAAGATAAAGCTTTTTTTAAAGATCCAAAGTTTCCCAAAAGGTTTATCTTCAGTAAATACAGCCAAGAGACTGCATGCTCCCCAAAATCAAGCCTGCACGCTGTATTGGTAAAAAAAAAAATCAACTGTGGTTGCAAAAGGATGCAAAAGAGAGGATTTTCAACAGTCTGACCTGTAATCACATTTAAATTGTATGTGAAAATTCTGACCTCAGTCAAACTGCAGAAAGAATAAAGAAATAAGGAATCTGTTTCTATAAACCGTTGAATTTTCCGAAAGTCTCACCGCAGGGAGATAGATTTCCTTGATTAGTCTTTACTGAAACCATGCCCAGCCACGTTATCTTTCATATTTCAACGAAGAGTTTTTGCCTCTCAGACTGACCATACTTGTGCACTCGTGCTATTGAAACTGAAAAGCATGTGATCAACAAAGGACAAAGCAAATGCGGAGCACTAAGACTGTAATATTACATTTCCCCAGGAAGATGGAACTGTAAAAGATGGGGAATAGCAGAAAGAAGAATAAACAGAATTCCTTAGAAAGAGGTTTCCTTTCTCAGTTGGATAGAAATCCAGTGACAAAACTGGATACAAATAAGACAGAAATAAATTATTACAATGTATATTTTAATATTCTAGTTAAATTTGATTTAAGGTCATTTTCAGATGGAAACAGTTTTCTGCACAAGTAGACACACCAAGGGAAGGAAAAAAAAAAAAAAGATAAGGAATTCCAACGTGCATGAAAAACATGCTTTAAAACTACGTGTCAGCAGAGAAGAACTGTTACATGGAAAAAAGAAAAGTACAAATAAAGGATTTTTCATATCAAAGGCAGTGCTTGACAAGAGAAGGGGCATCAGCTTCCTGAAAGAACTCTTCTTCTGACATGAAGTCCCTGAAAGAGAGAAGAACCAAGTCCAAAGTAGTGACATCACAACAGCTGAAGTTCTTTAATCTTTGTTACCTGTGCAGCACACAATCCAGCTTCGCGCAAAAGAAAAATTCAACCTATGCTTATTATTCTGGGAATAGCAACGAATTCTTTATCTTGACAGATACAAAAGATTGCTGAGGGGAAAGGTCCTGCTGGCCTGAGGAGGCCCACCGGCCGTGGAACACCAGATGCAGCGTGAAATCCTAGATGGCGTGATGATGAGTCCTGTGATACAAGCATATGTTGTGCTTCTCAGGCAAATTATCAATAGCCATACCTCATCAATATCCATGTGTATAATTTATTCTCATGTGCTTGTCATTCAGGTGAAGCAGTTGCTCTCCTGTCTGGACATGGGAACCATTGTGTTAGTTTGTAGTCAAATTACCATCATTGGGCATGAGTTACTTCGCTGTGGTATCACAACTATTACATGGTGAAGCAGCAACGGCATTTTGCAATCACTTTGTGCTGATTTCTCGCTCGCTGCTCATCTCTGGGCAGTCAGATGACTTAAGTCATTTTGTAATCATAGGCTATCCAATCACTTTAAAATATCACACAGCCACAAGAAATCATGTTCTGTGTCAATACAGCACAGCTGGGTTAGCTAATGGACCAGGCTTTTTCTAAAGTTAAGAGGTCTTTGGAATTTTCTAACACTGTGATCAACCAGTAATTTAGAGAATATTAATTTACGCTTAGTTAATTTGACAGGCTAATGCTAGAAGCCACATATAGTATCTATGTCCAGCTACTAGACCAAAATAGGTTGCTCAGGGCTTTATCTTGTCTGGTCTTGAGAACCTCCAGGGATGAAGACTACAACTTCTCTGGGAAAACTGCTCCGCTGCTTGACTGTCCTCATGGTGAAAAAGATTTCCCTAAATCCACAACATTTGCACCACAATTTACCAAAATACACAGGAATTTATATTTTTAATCAAGACCATATCCCAGTGATGAAGGCTACGTACGAATACATACTAAGATATAGTAATAGAATAATGACCAATTAAGGAAAAGAGACATCCAGTGAACAGCAACAGAAGTGGAAACAGGTCAATGTATTAATCCCAAAGATTGATGTGTGTCATTACCACATGGCCTTGCAGTGCTGTTTTCCTATTGAATTTAATACTGCATGTGACACAGCGATACTCTACTATGCATTACAGGCACCGTAGGTTATACCGCTAAGCTTGGCTCCCTTCCATAATTATTAAATCCCAAATCTGCTTTTGTTCTTTGGAGTTATGTCATGCAGACTGTACTGTGCAAAATGATGCCCTTGCAGTGAGTCAGTAATAAGCACCGCTTGGTTTCATTGTTCAAACACAAGAAAGGACACTTGTCTGAAGAACTGCATTTGCATTTAAATACTTCTACCTTATAAAAAGCACCTTCGAGAAGTAGGAATTAGGCTACAGAATTCCAATACTGTTGAGAATCTGCTTAGTTTAATAGCAGCATGTCATAAGAACTCAACACAAGAACAGTACGATTAGAGAATTATGATTGTTTTCTATTACTGAACACCATTCAGGTAGAAACAACAGGCCTACATCTCATCTTTCCATAATTTCCCTTACACAAGACTGTCACAGAAGTCGTCTTTGGAGATTTAGGCAGTTATGAATTGCTTTTATAAATGGCATATGCTGCTCAGGTTATCAGTTTGATATCAGTTCATCTGACTGCCAGGAGTTAAATCAAGCAAGGCTGCTCAGGTGAAAATCAATAGCAAAGAGCACAATTAAAGAAATAAGGTATTTATAGCGGACAGCTTCAAAGCAGTTAAAATAATATTGGCTTGAGCTATTTATCAGGTGGGAGCCAGTGGTCTGGCACCACCCAGCCTGCTGGCTAGGTTTATTCTCTTCTGGCTGATAGCCATAAGTGGAAGGAAAAGCCAAGGAAAGTATGAAAAGCTGAATATCAGGAGCTTACAGCTTAAAAGCACATGAAAGAAACAGCTGGGTAGTTAGGGAGGTACCAAATGTGTAAGACAGAGGTAAAAACACTACCCTTCAGCAAGAAAGGATTTAATATGCAATTCTTCATTACACCATTTTTGTACAAGATACATTCCATTTAGCAATTAGGTTTTTTGTTTCTTGTGATGAAAATGCTGAGTTTGAGCCATTTTATCCAGGTACTGAGAAAGTACCCAAAGTGCCTGAAGTAAGAGAGCTTACTCCAAATACAATTGCAAATGTTGGATTGAAATATTCCTTACCAGGAACACTGCAGATACAAAATCCAGTATGTACAGAATAGGACTACCACAGATCATGAGGTACCACGCAGATGAAACCTGCCAGGCTGCTACGTACCCCAGAAGGAGTTTCAATGCACAGAGGCCCTGTTTGCCCAGTTTGAGATATTAACTTATTTTTAATTTTATTAAAGTTTGTCAGGAATTTACTGTGACAATGAAACCTGGTCAAAGGCTCTAAACATTCCTATTTTGTACCACGGAGGAGAGGTCTCTAGCATCCTACAGAAAGACAAAGGGTGAGATCAGAGAGGTGAAGTTAGACTGAATGCAGAAACTGGCTAAAAATAACTAGCTATCAGAATAAAATATGGCTTTTACTTACAATGAGTAAATAGCAGCTCACGAACGTGGAAGTTTTATCTTCAAAGTGGGGGAAGTGTAGATGTTAAAGGTGCAATTGATCTTAAGCCTTCAGAATCATAGTGGAAAAGCTCTGGCTAATTGACCAACGCAGGCACTATGTGTAAGGGGAAACAAGTACTCTCTAATGAAGCAACCTACAAGAAGAAGCATCAAGTGATATCATCAAGTTTTACAATTAAAGTGTCCAATGAAGAACTTTATAGTCAATATTGTATAGAATATATTCTGCTGAACCTAAATAACAAGCTGAATTATATTTTTTTTTGCAACAAGGTGATGAAGAAAAAATTCCAATCACTGGTTAGACACGCATATTGTCATTTTTCAAACTATCCAGTTTTGCATATTGATAGAACAATGATCCAGCATTACAGGGTGCTTTCCATTTCAACTCAGATCAGATTCAAAGTGAACACTGCATGATGTGAGTGCAAAACAGCAGACAACAATTTATTTTTCTCCTTATCTGATTGATTATCAGTCCCCTGAAAACTCTTCCCTGGTATTAAAAGATCTCTCCAAGGACTTCTCCTTCAACCTCATTGTTTGTACTATTTTCCCATCTGACAGGGAGTAATTTGCTGAAAATGAATGACTGAAGCCTGGTGTCAACATTTCAGTCAGGGCTCCTTCTCTTTGAAATTGTCTAAGATCTAAAGATCATCTTACACTTTTATTTTAAACAAGAAATAACTGAGCACTGTAGATTCTTCCCACCTCAGCTGATGAAGGATCTAAATTGCACGTAAGTGGAACTGGCAAAAAAAAAAAATTAAATAAAAATGTTGTGAAAACATACACTTTTTTTTTTCATGATACTTTCATGGAATACAGAACTAATTAAGAATTTCTTGGATTCTGCCAACTCACGCTCATTAGTTGTAGGTTCTATATTCTAAGAAATCAGTATTTCATTATATTGTGATCTACTGTTGTTTTGCAAAGCTGATCGCAGTTACTAAGCATCCTTCACAAGATATTGCTGTCTTTTACTTCAAGTTTCAACTGTCTCCCATTCATACATTGTCTCACGCAATCTAATAGCATCTTCAGCATTTCTAGAAGATCAAAAACTGTAGCAAGATATTTTATTGTTGTAAGCCCAAAGGGATTCTATGAAGTTAGAATGACACCAATTTACCCCAGCTAAAAACATCTTTCCATCATGAGACACCATTTCTTCTGCTGCTCTTTTCGTCACTTTATTAATTTGCGGGGAGGGATTAACTACTGATGCTCATCTCCATTTATACTCTATTTTAAATTGGATTTCCTTCTCCCCCTCCCTCAGATTTTCTTCCACACCTATTTTTAAGCAAAATACTAATTCAATTACATGGTGCTAGGCAACATATGAAAATAGCAAAACAAGATATCTCTCACTCCCGACATGAAGCCTTTGTTTCTGATCGGATCTGGTCAAGACTGTCGTAAAGTCTATATAAAGTCAACTGAAGTCTCAATCAACTAGTGTATACGTGAAATAGAAATTAAAAAAAAAAAAAAAATCAAATGCAGCTAGATCTTAGTGTCTACATGTTGGTGTGACCTCAGCAGAAAAAAATCAAGGACTGACAGGCCAGTAGCCTGAACATCTCATTTCTAGAAGCTTGTTTTGCATACTAAGTAGCTACACTTGAAGTCATTAGTTTCCAGAGTTAATAATTCAGACACTTCTTTCTTTCTCTCAAAGCAAATAGAGCTTGTGCTTCTTTCAAACACAGTATAGCTTAAAGAAAATCTTTCAGATAGGTTTTGAAGATAACTCTGTCATGTTCATGCTGTTAACATTTCTACACAGTGATATTTGGGAACTGACTACCAAATTTCTAATGACAAAGATTTTTGAGATGTTTTCTCTTCCAATGTACAGTACAAGTCCAGAATATTAACAGACATTTCAGTATCTTCTCACACTTCCATGCTCTTTCCATTTAATTTTTCTTTGTATCATCCAGTGCCCTTTCCATTTTCATAGAACAGAAACATCATATTCCAGTTCTTTCTTTTTTATGCAACTGCAGTAAAATTTCTTACACAAGAGAAGTGTTAGCTACGAAACATGCAAACTCCACGAAGAAAGCTAAGAAAAGTGGACTATATCTTCCCATTACCCGAACAGTAGAAAAAGCAGAATTAAATTAATATCAAATTCAAAAGACAAGATTGGGCAAAATTAAGAGTGCTGCACATTCCAGTTTAAGTGGAAAAGATGGGGTGTGAATGGCCTTGAGGAAGGCGTGGTGTGTGGAAATATGAGGAATATGTCAACAAAGTACTTGAAAATTCTGCAGATGGAGTACCAAGTTATTCCAAAGATGTTCAGTGCAAAGTTTTTTAAGCAGACTAATTTACTGCTTCAAAAATAGCTTCTTCAAATGAAATCAACATTATGGATTTCACATTTTGCAATCACAATATCACATCTGCTTGTCTTACATCTCACCAGAGAAAGCACTGCACGTTCAGTAAAAAGACGCATGGGACCATACATGATGCGGCAGCGACAGCAGAGCACCATTTTGTGTTGTTTCTATCCGAACAGACAGATGTCATTCGTGTTGCAAAGTTCATCATGATGTTGAACACATGGAATATAAACAAGCATAAAGTTTTAAAGCCTTCTTCATCTTAAAGAAAAAAAACCAAAACACACAACCACCCAACTGTGCTTCCTCACTCCCATCAAGCTGTTCACCACGTATTAAATGAAATATCTATTTCAAGTATACATACAAATATTTTACTGTACCTTCCATGCCACGTAAACATCACCTGAAGCCTATTGTGAAGATCCCAAATGTCCTTTTAAACAATTGACCAGACTGGCAGTGCTGTATTGTTGAAGGGAGAAAAGGGGTTCAAAAACAAGCTTTACAACTTCTTCCATGATTAAGCTTGAAGATTAGCTACAACAATTAATCCTTAAAGTTCTCTATATAATAGCACCAACTTAGTAATACAGTAGGAATTAAGGAAAGGTTTATAGACAATTTCACTGTGCTTATCAAGAAGCCAATCTCAGTTTGGAAAGGAAACAAAAATTTGACTCCAGGATAAAGGACTAGACATTAGATTATTCATCTCTGGACATCCTCATGCCTGTCTAGTAGATTTATAATTTGAAAATATTTCCTAATTTTATAAATTCCTGTTCCTTACATACATGAAACGGAGACAGTGCAAAACTGATTACAGCTAATCTTTCCCACTGAGCTGTGTAAATAATTACATTGCCCTTGTGCTACCAGCGAAGCTAATGGAGCAGAAGAGAGGCTGATTCCTTGCTTCCAAAATTGGGTATAACATCTGGGCAACAAAGGTTGATTCATCTGATGTTCCTGTTACCTCTTGAAATACACCCTACGGCTAATGTGAAAAGTGTAAAGAATGGGTTTATGTAGGACAAAAATGAAATTACTGCCCTTAACTTACTAGACAGTGGCTCACAATCTCCTGCACATCTGCCACTTCTAATTCATGCACAGGACTCGACATATCATCTCCTTTGCTATTCTTCTGCCTTTCAGAAGCGGGACAGAAGTTGGGTAAATCACGACATAAAGACCCCTCCTCCTAGTTCGGCCTGCTGCCTGTCTGGCAGTAGTGCTGTGGTTCTGCCAGACTACGCCGACTGAAAGCTCCCTGTGTCCTGTCCATGACTCATCGCTTTCCTGTCAACGTACATACCTATCTTTTACTGAGCTTTCCCAACGGGAAGGTTCAGTGCACCTTCCTCATCTATCTGATGAACCATTTCACAGTTGCCTCTTGTGAAGTGGTACTTTTTCTCTAAAGCTGATCGTGAATTTATACAAAAATATGAACAGCGCAGACAATGGCATGTATACTGCTTGCTACCTGAACGTTATAATTATTATCCTCATGCAAAATTTTCCATTGCTGCACTCAATAGGCTCACTGCATCTGAGAAAGTAAAAATAAAATTACCATTATCGTGTCTGGTGCCCGTGAAATTATTCAGTGCTGTTTCATTGAATTCCAGATTGTGGCAGTTAAAAAGAGAGATAAACTGATAAAAGATGGTTCATTGTTTTTCACCTTCTGCTATTTTCCCCCATTAAAATCCTGAGCATCGCATCACATCACTTTCTGACTCTCATTTGAAGGCCCATCTTGCAGTAATTTTATCTATACTGTCCCTGGCAGCACAAACGCAGGAATTTATTGGTGTGTCCCCAAAGAGCAACACAAAGCACTCCTCTTAGGAACTGATGGGGCTAAACTTGGTTTAGAAAATTTGGTCTGGACACTGTAATACAGATATGCAGAAAAAAAGGAACGGGAAGGCAAGCTGAAGTCAGTAACATCTGATTTATACTGGTATAACGCAGAGTAAAATTCGATACAGTAACTTATCGTGAATCTGATTTGTAGTATGAACAACTCAGAGCAGCTAACGGCTTGAAGGAGCAAGGAAAATCCTTTCACCTACTTCAGGGACACTAGAACCTTCCTCTACACATGGTTTAGGGGAAATCTTTACCAGTGGTAAGACTGGTAAAGAAATACAGTGAAAATAACAGGTGCATAAACAGCCCAGCAAGAACCTCTAGGATTATGTCTTAGCTCTGTCTCATCATGTTTTGCAAACGGCTGTTCCGAGCTTCTTTGCCCCTTTCTCCACGGTATATTCAATTCACTGCCACTCTACCACTTGATTCCACTCTTCTCCTCTTACTTTGTCATTAATGCATTCGATTCATCCCAGCAGTCACTTTGCCTGGCAGTAACACTCCTCGCTCACACCACACCCGCCGCACCAGTTTGGGTTACGAGCAGAGACAAAGACCGCACACTTTTGCATTTCTCCACCGCACGGTGCGGCAGTGCCTTCCCTCTGTCAGTCGTTAGGCACTGCCATCATCTACCTAACTCATAGCAATTGTAACACACTGGGCAACTGCGCACAGGAGAACGTCTCCCATGCGCACGTTCTAATGTAAGAACCACGACAATTCACTCGTGGTACGTAAAATCTGGGTAAGAAGCAGCAAGAAGCTGCTGAGTGGTTAATTACAAACCTGGTGGACGCTGAAAGCTCCCAAGTTCCTTGATACTTGCTATTTAGTCTAAACAGTATTGGCAAACGTTTACCATTACGGGTAAGTTCTGTCAGCATTCATTTACAAGCAGACAAAAGTAATGCAGACCACAGATAGAGAGCCACGGCCCATTTCCTTTCAAATAAAAACTGTAAATTATTTCTGCTAGGAATGATTTAGAAAGACAAGTTCAGCTGATGGTGTTTTGTGTCAAGTAGCACAAATACACATATCTGCTTCTACTAGGCAATTGCCTTTTTTTTTTGTCCCCCCTATGGACTATGTTCATCTAGAACAATAATAACAGTGGGATTTTTTAAGCTCTTACCTGAACACATCTGCCCATTACATTTTTGCCAAAAGTTGACATATAATCACTCACTCATCCACTGATAATGTCAGATGTTGCCAATCAGTGTACAGAAACTATCGTGTTTTATACTTACAGAAAAAAACCCAAGTATCAAATCTTTAACTTAATTTGTAGCTCCTAAAGATTCCAGTTCTACAGACTACGTTCAATTGCTGTCAATTCTGATGTTTTTAAAGACGTAAAGGACAGAATTAGACTTAACATGGGAATTTCAGATTACTGATGCCGTAAAATGTCTCCAGACCTTTCCAGAAATAGATAACAAGGACATCTTTAATGAAGACACTGGGCCACGTTCTCAGGTAATTTCAGGTGAAATTCAAGTAACAGATTTGCAAAGCACAAAATATAAAAATAACAGTAAACTGAACAATTCATGGTTTTGATTTGAACAGAATGCTGATCAATTCTGAAAACCATTAAATGGATGAACTTATATTAATTTTGATGTTATTTATCAGTTTGACTCTTGCAGACAATTCTTAAAGCTAGTATCCACAGATGTTAGAAAATATTTTCCATGGACTCTTATTAAAGTCAATTATTTACTTTTTATACGCACCTAATAAAGGTTAACCATTTTGTCAAAATTACTTCTCAGAATGAGACTTTTCCTTTGTGCAACATGAGACCTACGAAGATTTACAGTGCAGTTGTAAAGGTGCTGTCTTCATGTTGCCTTTCTCATAGTTCAGGTAGTCAGAAGCATCTTCAGTCTTCATCTTATACTAATTGATCTTATTAAGATCTCAGAAAACCACTCTGGAGCATTTTAAATACCTAAGACTAAGTTTACGCTAAAAAATAAGTGGTGATTTTTTTTTTTTTTCTTTTAAGGTGATGAAACACACAAAATACCCACAAAGCTTCAAGTATTTTTCCAGTCGGGATCTATGGTTTGCGCTGGTGGTGATGCTTCTCAACTGTTTCACACATTAAAATATCATTTTAATTTTTCACTTCTTACATTCAACTTCTAATCTAACTTCCAAGCATTACTCAGACTGAGTAAAAATCTCTCATGTGAGGATTAGCAGTAAGGTAATAAATAGCCAATACAGCCCATAAGGGCAAAATAATCAATGCCCAGAAGTTTCATTTACCTTTCTTACCTGTATTGTAATGCAAGAGTTACACGTACACCCACACACAGTCTCTACTACCCCCTCCCCCTTTTACATAAGTAAGTTTTTCTTATATTCTCATTTTCTTCAATTGCTCCATAACTTACAGAAGTATGTCGTTTAGGTGGCTTATTAAAGCACCAAGTTTAAGCTCCAAAAATATTCCCACATACTCTTGAAATACATGCAAAGGTCCTGACACCTTCACTCTGGTGTTCATGCTGTTAGCTCTCAAGACATTTTTCAAATACATTCTCTGATGCTCTAACGCTTGCTCTGTCATCCAAGTACAGCACATACTCACCTGAACCTATTACCTTCTTTTTTTTTTTTCCCCCAATGGATTTCTGTCTGCTTTTTTCCTTTCAGTCCTGCCTTTGTCTCTGTCATGGTTTAGCCCCACTCAGCAGCTAAAATATCACACAGTCCCTTATGCACTTGCCCCCCCGCTCCCAGTGGGATGGGGAGGAGAATCAGGAAAGGAAAGAAAAGAAAAGAAGGCAAAACTTGTGGATCAAGATAAAAACAGTTGAAGAGAACAGCAAAGGAAGAGAAAACAGAGATGGAAAACAAAACCAGTAACAGAAAATACTTAAGCACGTAATTTCCAGTACAAGAGCTCACCATGGATCCTCATGCCCAGCTCCCTCCCAAGCAGCAAAAACCTGCCCCTTAATGCTGTCCCCCCTTTATATACCATGTGTGATGTCCCATGGGCTGGAAAGGCCCAATTTGGGTAACCTGTCCCAGCTGCTGGCTAACGAGTGATCTATCCCAGCTGTGTCCCCAGCCACAGGGACCACCAGCTCCAGCTCCTCTCCCAGCTCAGAGGAAAATTAACTCTGTCCTAGCCAGAGCCAGGACAGTCTCCTAAGTAGCTCCTGTTTTCTACCACACTATCCTTCAGGGAAGCAGAGAGAGAGAACTGATTCCTGGGAATGGAATCTACAGGTTCGTCTCTACTGTCACAGCAGCTCACGCATAAACCCAAATTGCACAGTTACTCAGACTGCCTACTGGTTTATTCATCCTCGTTAGGGCCTGGCAGTGAAACCCAGACACATACAGGGACCATCCTGAACTCCAGCTCTGTCTCTACAGAGCAGAAATGGCAGAAGTTCAAGGATCACGGCACAGCAAATTTACATCCGTATGAGATCCAGCTAACCAAGATCCCACAGACAGCATTTGAACTTTGTATTGCATTACACGCTTTGGGAACAGCCCACAGCAAATGGTGAAACTTCAGTAAAACAGCTTGAGACAGACAGATCTGTTCTGTTCTTCCTTCACGGAAAAGGAGAGGCAGTTTTTTTCCCCTTACTGGATGCCAGTTGTGAGTGCTGCGCGCATGCTAAAACTTTCCATTTATACTGGAGGGGGAGGTGTGCATTTACACACTCCCAGTGAAATGCACCATTTAACACCTCTACGAAGCTGCTGGAGAAGGAATGAGTAAATGACAATTTAAAATAATGTCAACAGACAGAGGATAATAATTAAAAAATCACACAGGAAAATTTCAAACACCCACGGTAGTTGTAAGTTATTGTGTATATAATACACAGGAAATGCATCAAAAGATTGAAAATCCTTTCTATTCCTGACTAAACCTAAAAAATGCTAATAGTGTTATGGTATTGAATAAATAGTCAGACAATATCACTTTTTCAAGCAACAAAATAAAACTGGAGATGTAATGGCTCTCTGAAAACACAATGTCCTATAATTGTCTACTGTATTAGAGCAGGAAAGTTTGAATTTTAAGAATTTTCCAAGTGATTTAGCAATCCAAGTCACTTCCTTCAACGTGACCTTGACACGGACAAGCCTGTCTTTAACTGAAAGTCAAGGGGAGTTAAGCTTTCAAGTAATTTTTGAATATTTTAGCCATAGTGATATATGACTAGAACTTTAAATGGTATAAAGAAGCATAGCTCCATAGATTTCACAAAGTTATGTGGTTTTACAGTGGCTGACAAGCTGACTTCGTAACACCAAAAATAAAGTTCTTGACGTACAACCAAAATGCAAAAGGTTTTGGATGAGTAGCTAACTATTTTTATAACTAAAGGTCTGATAAACATTTATAACTAATCTCAAAGTTTACTATATATAAACTTAGAGAATTTTCATTTTAAAATACTGTAAAATCTTTAACGACCAGCAGGCCACTCCTGAGAGATCTATGGACTATTTCCAAAGAATCTAGAACACTTTATAGTTTCAGCTGTAAACCAGAAGAAATAAATATTTTCACATTGCTTTTCCATAGCACAAGATGAGAATATAACGAGGCATCTATCTATTTTTCCTAAAGCCTGTAAGAAACACTATCAAAAAATCAAAAGGACACTATGTGAGATATGTCTGTCTGTAGGAAATAATATGGCCAGAAATACTTAGCAGAGTGAAACAATATGCTATAAACAGTACTTTTTTTTTTTTTTTTTTTTTTTTTTTTTTTTTTTTT
>WHYT01017719.1:315484-343630 GCA_009806455.1 Tetrax tetrax | reverse complement strand
ACTTACATAAAATAAAATGCTTCATAAAATGTAACAAAATCCAGCACAGCTTACTGACCCTCCCTGATCCATATAATTTGAATATATGCAATTTAAGAGGCTAATTTCCAAAAATTATTTGAAAACGCATCACTGACTCCTGTGCAGTGTCACAGTATTCTAAAACAAACAAAAACCACCACACACGTACGTGAACACATGGCCAGATATAACACAACATAACACAGTGGGAAATACACTTGTCAGAAATATTGTATCATAAGCTGACACATTTGGCCTTGTCACTCTGTTGGTTATCACCCTAAATTACTTGCTATTTCAAGGCATTTAACAGCTCTTATTGCTTAATGACACCATCATTCCTCAAAAAGGAATAAAGCTGTGGCTGTAAAAGGTGCTTCAAGGGAGCAGACCACTGACTCCAGTAACATGAGCCCTCAGGAAGCAGGAAAAATAAGATACAGATCTTTCATAATTTCACATATTTCACTTTTTGCTAAAATGCTCTTTCTCTCGAAGACCACACAAATTTGCAGAAATTCATAATCAGACTAAAATATGGAAATTCAGAATCAAAACATAACAACAACGTTGGTTTGTGTCTGCAACAAAATGCAGTTGGTTCCACTCCTTGACATATTAGCCCCAAGAAAGAAAGAATACTGTTTGGCCTGATTGTCAGATCTGCCTGCAGTAAAGCTGACTGTCAGGTAAGCAACGAGCTCACAGGGACGTGTGTCCCCTCACTGTCTTCCAGCAGGATTATCTGAGGTCATGCTAATTGAGCATGGAGGTCACGCGGAAACTTCTGAACATCCATCTGCCCTCACTGCATATGGCTGTAACCAGGAGGTTAGAAAACTAAAGGGAGGTAAGAAAACTAAAAATTAGGAGGAAAAAATTATGCTACAAGGATTAGTCATAGGAAGTACTGAGGTGAAGAGCTAAAAATGTACTTGCTGTGCTTAGACAGAAAATGTCTGTTTGAAGGTGATACCAAAGCTGCATTTGCTCTAGAGCTCATTTAGCAATCATCAAGCAAGAGGAATATAAAATGAGCTCATTTTAAAATGTGGCAGAGTTCAGGACACTCCGTGGGTTAAAGAAGGTTTCGGTCGGATACAGATGAGCAAGTCTAAGCAGGTAAAAAATACTCCTAATCCTTTGCAGAACAGCCCCTTCCCCGTGTTTTTACAATACTTGTCTACGTGCTTTAGGGGAAGCTGTGATTAAAAACAAACAAGCAAGTCAAAACAATTACAATCTTGCTGGCATACAACACAATCAAGCAAAGTAAGTGCTGACCATAATATGTACTTGTTTCGTGGGAAGCCTCTTTTGGATGGAGCCAGGCAGGGTTTTTGCTAGCTATTAACACATACTCGAGCAGTTTCTGTTATTATTCATCTGTGTTAGTAAGAACTGACCGCTTTGAAGTGGCAATAACAATTAATAACGTTTAAGAAGTAACCACTGGCAATATGTATTGTCACTAAATGTCAATCTAGTATAGCTCTGTTTTGCTGCTTCAAACTGGCCTGATTTATCAGATTCTAAATACTCACGTTGCTGCAATCTGTCACTGCCTTACTCTCTGACTTGGATATACTTACATTCACTTGCAGCTGAGCAGGTAAGAAAAATATTGCTGTAAAATAAACTGTGAAAATACTGAAGTTGCAGGCTTGGAAACAGATTTTTATCTCAGCAAGGTTACCAGTTTCCCTTTCTAGAATTTAGAAGGAAAACACTGACATTTTTTACCAGCAGTTCTGTCAAGTCTCAAGCTGTCAGGAAGAGAGCTCTACTGAGTTCCGATCTTCTACCTGCAATACTGGCATCAACTGAATCTATAGTAGAGTGCAGCAGGGTCTCCTCTGCTTTGGAACAGCAACAGCCGCAGTCCGGAGCCAAGGTACCGTGTATCCCACTAGTGTCTGCACCCAGAGGGGCTTTGCTGGAAAGCACATCCTTTTCCCATCAAACAACCTTATCTCCTCCTCTATCACGCTCCACGGCGCCTCTACCTCCCTTCACACCTTCCCTCAAGATGTGGAGTGCAAAGGACTGAATTCACAACATTCAAGCATCTGTGCTGTTATTCCCCACAGGTATTGCCTTATGGCTTGGCACAAAGTGGAAATTTTATGAAAGTCCATCTCATTTCAGGAAAGTATATGTGGGAATAGATTTTTTTTTTTTTTTTTTTACCAAGCAAGTCCAAGGAATTGAGAAAGAGGAAAAAAGATTATTGCTGATATAAGTGTGTTAATTTTCTCTCTGAAGATCAGGTCAAGGTTAAGCCTACAGGATACAGGCTATCTGCTGTCCTACATCCACTTACTTTGCTGAGTATTTACCATGAGAAAAAGGAGAATGTATGTGCAACTGTGGCAACAGAGAGGAGTTTCTCTGCAGAATGAAGGTAGACTTCAGACTTGTTCTGTGTTACACCACCGGTACACACTTGGTGCAAAACTCTGGAAATAATTACCCGGTGTTACCCCTCCCCAACTGTGACCCTCACCTCTCCATTTCATGAGCGTGTTCCTTCAGCGTACAGCAGGCGTAGTCCTTCCTACAACGGTCACTCAACTTGCGACAGTGGTAGCGAAAGGGAGAAAGGGCAAGCTGAATTATTCCTCCTGTCTCGAGCTACGTGGTATGACTATTTGTGGCTCAGACACGGTGTTCTGACAAGCGTGGCCTCTGGATACCTGCAGCAGAGCAAAGGGAGAACATAGGAAGTAGTGAAGAGTTAAAGGACACACAGCTTTAAAAAGTTTGCACGACTCCTTATGCCTTTTCCCGGGCAGCCTGCACTTGATTGTGATGCTGCTTAAACGTGCAAATGATGTTTTAATGACAACTTTATAAATAGTAAGAATCATGAGAAGAAGAGAGAATAAATGGATAAAATAAAGTAATGGAAAAGAAAAGCAAGAGAGAATTTCAGTGACAAAAAAAGCAGAGTTTTGCTTACTGATGCTTTTCTCTTCTAGGTGCACGGAGATGCCACATCACTTGATTCATTTCTAAATGGCTCCCTAAACATTGAAGAAAAAAAAGCAGAAAAGCTTCACCCTGGAAGTGCAGTGGGCTTACTGAACAGATTATATTTATTTCTTGCATCTGCTCTTCTCTAGAATGTCTCTTACATATAATGTACTCAATCAATGCTGTTTACAGAATGCTATTGTTTTATATTTGATACATCTCCAGAAAGAAATTCTATTTAATCCTAATGCTGTTACAGGGTTCAGCAGTTTCTGCATTCCACATTCCTTTAGAATTACATTTTTTATTTGAAGCAGAGAAAAAACTGTTAAAGACAATGCATGTTTCCTGATTTCAGAGGCAATCCTCCTACGCAAGGCAGCAGCAACAAAACAACCAAACTCAAACAGGCACAAGAAACTGGGATTCCAATTAAAATTGTATCGGAGTGGCATTGAGAGAGAGTGAGATAGCACTGAGAGCCCAAGGATACAGGAGGTCAGCTTATACATAATTAATTTGTTAATCTTTCATGGCATTTCATTGAAACGTGTTATTTTCTCAAATACATCCAGAAGGATGACAAGCTGTCTTTTCAAGTGGTTTTATGTGCACGTGCTCCGCATTCCATATTTCAATAATAAGTACAACAGGATGGCGATGTTTTCATCACTTTTTAACATCTCTGCTAGCGCTCCAGGATTTGTTTACTCTGCCATATGCTATTTAGTGGCACATTCATGATCAATCAGAATGTTCAATCACAAGAATCTAAAAATATCAAATGGCATTTATTTTTTTTTTTTCACAAAGGAATCACAGGAAACAGACTCTTCAGAAGTAATTCAGTGTGATCTTTATGTTTGATGTTACAGACATTTTCAGTGTTTGGAGCGTAATTCAAAGTTCAGGGGTAAGAATGCAATCCTTTTGATTCATTTAATAGATGTGCTTTTTTTTTGTTTTACTAATTATAAACTAAAATTTGTTCAAGGTGTGCCTTAAAACATAGAATTAGATAATTCCTTAGTACAGTGGAGTGTTAAAACTATTTTTGGTATTGAATACTGTAAGGGAATAATAACTTACAGTGGGGGAAATTTTACGCGGAACGCTTCAAAAAATGCACGCACTCCTGGACTGCTTTGCTATTCTGTGTGACACTGCCTTCTTGAGACTTGCTGCCTTCTATTTCCCAAAACCTCTCTGAGCAAACAAGTCTTATCAAGATGCTTTTAAAAAAAAAAAAATCTCTGAGCAGGAGCTATATTATAAAGTGGTTTTATCAAGGTTGCAAATGGTCAAACACGTATTTAACTGAAATGGTACTCCAGCTCAGAAGGCTCTTGGTCTGCACGTGGTATCAAAAGAAAAATCTTGCTACAAACACAAAGAGAAAAGCCAGTCCCTCCCTGAATACTGTGAACAATATTAAAAGGAAGAACTTGATGCTGACCTTGAACACATTAAAATACCCAGTGCTGTATGTCAGTGCTGACTAGGGGGATGATGCTGCCCTACATTAACATTTGATTACCTTTTGGCACTGCTTTGCAGCTGAGCCAAGGCAATGTTCAATCATTACTAATTTCTTTATTGTCCCTGTTTAAAATAGAGCCACCCAGGTGAAAATCAGACAAAGGAAGAAGAAATGAAATAAACAACAAAATGTACTTAAAATTAGATTGAAGACATATGTTAAATATTCATCATGGAGTTTTATTTATGATAATAGCACATTTTTTCTACTCTCAGCTGCTGTGATCTTTTGTTATGCAAAACACAAAGTTACATAAGGGTTTTATTAAAATCCTTAGCAAGTAGCTATTTTCAATACTCCTTATAGCTAATACTAGAAGGAGGACATAGTACAAATTATTTCAAAGAGATAGATATATATAGATAGATATATAGATATATATAGATAGATATATATAAAGTTTCAGGGTCACTGAATAAATTACCCCCTTCTAAGGCGTAACATTTTGGATTCTGAAGAATCTTTAACTGGCTTAGTGAATGGAAACATTCCAGGCCAGGTTGGCCGGGGCTCTGAGCAACCTGATCCGGTTGGAGATGTCCCTGCTCCTGGCAGGGGGTTGGACTGGATGGGCTTTAAAGGTCCCTTCCAACCCAAACCGTTCTGGGATTCTATGATACTAATTACCAAATGACTGCATGCCTAGCATGACAATTGCATTACTGCCAGACTGGCAAAATGTGAAGAGCAAGATAACAAGAAACCCAAAATTTTCCTGGAAGAGAAAACACTACTATGCATGATATTATACTTCTGGAGGGACTGGGAATCTTTTTTTTAATGTATTAAACTTCAGGAATAAAAAATTAATGAATTATGCACTTCTGAATGGATCATACAGGCAACAAATCAAAGGTCATGTTGCTTTTCATGTCTTTCATTGTTATGAATTAGAGGAGTTAAATACTGGAAAGAGAGAAGCTGATCTGCATCAATGAACTGTCTGCAGAGTACAGGGACAATATACAGATTTTACAAGCTGCCCTAAACAAAACAAACAGAAAAAAACAACCCACCACACATGTTTATCCCATGAAGATATTAAGGCAAAATCCCACAGGAGAAATTTTCTACCATCTTCTACCCCTACAGATAACTCCATGCAAACATCTCTTATGAAGAAAGTGGCACAAGCCTGCACAAATGTAGAACAGAGAAGCAAAAAAAAAAACGTGCAACAGACATACATATTGATATGGCATTGGTTCTTCCACGTAAGACTGAATTAGCACGGTTTTAAAGAAGTCCTAAAGACTCTACCACATGGTGCATCAGAAATGTCAAATACCAGTGACAGAAGCAAAAGGGAGCAGGGCAATTTTTGTCAGCAGGTAGAATTATAGAAATGACTGCATGGTCAGTAGGCAGTATTAGGAGTATGAGTACATGGTAGTATTAGTATTTCCTTCCTGGCACCGTTCACTTGACCTCTTAGACATAACTGTGATCACTCTAATCAACAAAACATAAAAAGCACTTTCAACACCTTAATATGTACTTACGGACATTAGGCAGAGAGCTCAGCTAGCAAACACATGGTACGGTCCTTTAGGAGCAAAGCCTTAATGCTGAAACACAGAAATGATGAATAAGTTTTAAATGTAAAAAAAAATTAATACTAAATGATAAAGAAACCACCAGAAATAACACAGCTTACTTCATTATTTAAACCATGCCTCTAACTGCATTCAGCATAACAAGCATATACTAGGAATTGAGTTTCTTCTGCAAGATCGATTCAAAATAACGGAATATTCGACCAGAGAAGATGAAGACTTCAGGCAGGAATTACTTGCATTGTATATCAGATATATTTTCATAAGAATTAAATAAAAGTTCATGAATCAAAAGTAAAAGTGTATTTAACACTACTAAAAAAACCCCAGACGTTAATGTGTATGAGATTTCAGCATTTAATGGTGTATTTGGTCAATGGATACTTAGGGGAGGGGAGGGGTTGCCCTGCCTAATTCTATGTACTTACATTAGGCACATAGGTCAGCAGGCTACCCTCCAAAGTTCATGCAATGTACTTACCTGACACAAAAAGGCTCCCACAGAGGACTACGCGCACACACACAAATCAGATCAGCACAGTTTGTTATTTCTTACATTGATTTCTACAAGTTTGCCTTTAAGACAAGCCAGCTTCTGATTACCCACTACAGAGGCTCTAAAGCATCCGTGCAAATGTCTGGATTCCTTAAAGTGATGTTACACCAAAGTCCTGTGCAGGTCCCTCTTTCCATCAGTAGAGCTTTTGCTGATCTATCAGCTGCCCTACAGCTGCTCTGCTTGAAGTCTGACTAGAAACTCATATTGTCTTCATTGCCTTAAGCATGGTTAACAAACAGAGAGCAGAAAACGGTGTTGTGAGTTCTACTGTGTGAGATACCGTGACGTAGAAAACGAACAGAATTAATAACGATGGGCCAGCTAAAAATCCACTATAGTGGCAGCCTAGATATCTTTTATAGCTAGATTGTTCAGGGCGCCGCAAGATGGTGATGTCTAAGGTTTGACCAAGGGAACACAATTTGAATATGTATGTTGGATAATGTGAATATCTTTTTCTCATCTTTGGCAAAAATATAGATAGTGTTACGGTGGGAGGATTCTTACAAGCATTCATGAAAGAGAAAGTTTTCATTACAGAGGGCGACCAAAGATTTCTTCTCTGTTGTTTCCTTCTTCTGCCTGCCATGAATGTCAAGCAT
Source organism: Tetrax tetrax (assembly GCA_009806455.1). Taxonomy (NCBI): domain Eukaryota; kingdom Metazoa; phylum Chordata; class Aves; order Otidiformes; family Otididae; genus Tetrax; species Tetrax tetrax. The sequence continues at coordinate 336,376 of WHYT01017719.1, read as the reverse complement.
TCTAGACTCATCATGAGAACCACCAATATCCTGTTATTCACACCACCTCCCTCACTCAGGGCCTCTTGATCCTTTCAGAGATACCACTCAATTATTTTATTTTTTTTTTTTTTTCAAAGACAGGCATTGTTGTGATTGTTGCTGGAATAACTAAGGATTGAGGGAAGAGCACCTGAACTCAAAAGCCATTCTTTCAGTTGCAAAGGAGGCAGCAGGTACATGGTAACTAGGTAACTACGAATGCATGAACGTTCATTTCAATGATTCCATAATTTTGGGCAACATAAAACATTACTTTTAAGCAAACTGTCACTGTAATCTCTTCTTTATTTCAGCTTAAAAATTTTACTACCGAAATCCCTTCTGTTTAGTCATTATTTTTACATTCTCATTGGACATGTAGTTACGATATGCTTTAGATGTAATGTTTCCTTGTAGACAAGCAGAAAAACTGTGTATTTTTTTTAAAAAAAAGTATATGGAAATAACTTTTAAACTTCCCAAATATTTATTTTAGAGCTGTCTTATATCTGGACTTCTGACTAAAATTGGTCTTGCACTTTGAGGAATAATTTTAACAAAGATAAGCTTCTTCAATTTTTCCAGGATGTTCCTTCTTCACTTGGAAACTTTTTTTGTTTCTGCAGAAGAAGAGAGATGGGGATGAAGGAAGCAACATGATTAAATTTAAATAATTGTTTGTATAAAATACTGTTAATGTTTACAGAAGTACAACAAGGGAGATTTTCTGAATATTAAAGTTACTCAATTTAAAAAAAAAGTTAATGTGCTGGATTAGCAGGGTGTTGGGAAAAGACTGAAACAGTTCCCTGGCAATTGATCAAGGAGGCTTGTCTTATAGAACAATACTAGCACAAAAATAGCTCATAAATCTGAAAGGCTGATTACTAAAACTGTTGTGGGAGCTTTATTTTTTAGAGTATTGAATTAATGAGAAACTCTACAAAGGAGGAGTTTAATTATTCTAAACAGAATAATTTTCTTCCCTTGCCTCTCAGGACAGGTATGATTATGTAGGTCACATATCTAAAATGACTTTAATGCATATTTCATTAAAAGCCACATCTTTTCATGAAGGACAGTAAGCAACAAGCCCTCTTCAGAGTACTCTCTCTCTAGTGCCTTAAAGGAAAGCTATTTCCTTTGTGGTTACGGAGCTGTTAAGATGAACAGTCAATAAAAACAAAACCCGGCAAATCTTATTTTTAGGTTATTGTTTTCACATAATAATAAGTTGTTTTCTTTCTCACTCTCTCCAAACTCCCACCATCATTTTGAATGTATAGCAATTAGACATTGGCTAGGATTCCTAGTCTCCTTATACTTCCAGAGGGATCACTATCAAACTGATGAGAGTACTAGACAAGCATTTTCATGTCCATCCAAACAGCGAGATGTTGATTCTGAGTTGATTTGTAAGATTTTCAATGAAGTTTTACAAATGCGAATCGAACTAAAGAATATCATTAATGAAATTATTGATCAAAGATACTGAATTTTCTTAGCTGGCACCACTTTTGCTGTTTTCAGACAGGAAATATTTTTAAATGCCATTTTAGTGTTTTTCTGCTTTAATTTTTAACCAGATTACAGATTTTTTTTTCATTGTAATAAAACATTCCTCACCAGATTTACACAGACAAATGCTTTCAGAGAAATATGCGCACAGTCTTTTAATCATTGTTGTCACCTTTTCTTAGCTGCAAGACTGAGATTTAGTGTATTCCACATACTTAGAAGAAATGGTGAAAATGTTTTGTCCATTAAGCACCAGAAAGATTAATTACTATTTAAATGACCTTAATCTTAAAGGCTAATTTGCATAGTGCAGGACCAGAGGGTTTATCAGGTACTGTAGTACATAATACTAAAACTTGGACCGCTCAGCTCAGTATCTGAATGTGTATAAAGTCCTAGTTTATCCAACATATTCTACTGGTGAACTGAACTGCACTTCATCGCACGTTTCAGACCGGAAGGTCTATGTATTGACTTACTATACTACCATGTCCACTTTGAGTATTAAATAATTGTTGGCAATTTTTTTTTGCCATTTTCATCTTCAACGAGCACTAGTTTAAAGAAAGGATAGTTGGCGTTAAATTTTTCACCAGACATGAGGAAAGAAAGACAACATGCAAAGGAAATGGTTTCACTAAGCAGAAGCATTATTAATTCATTGGGGAGCTACTCAGCACTGCCTCGTAAAGCGCAGATCGTGCCTTATTCCTTGATTGTTTCCCTCGGTTAAAGAATTGTCACAGTCCCTCTATCCACTGCTGAGACTGCACAGCCCTCCCATTGCAACTTTCTACCGAATTCCTTCCTCAGTGTGCTGACTCTACTTATCATCACCTTTAATGCTGTTGTGCTCTGGCTTACTAAAGGCTCTGGGTCCCTTCTGACCAGTGTCAGCCATCTGTTACCTGATGAACTGTGACATTTTGAACCACCTTCTCAGCAGACAACATAGTGCTTTGGTTGGTGTGAAGTTGCCAACCTGCACTAAACTGGATGTGAGGGGAAAAGCTTCCCATTCCCCAGAGAGGCTAAGACACTTGGAGCTGACAAAAAACCCAGATCATTACCAAATCAAAGGAGGAAGGGCAGAAGCTACAGTCTTAGGATGGGATAGGTCTCAAGCTAGACTGCGTGCAGATTTCGTGTGGAGAAACTTACTGTCTGTACCATCAATGTTATTCTGCTTCTTCACACTACCTAATCCTGCCAACTCGGAAAAAAAAAGAGACAGAAAACGTTCCTTATCTACCCCTTACATCAATGACCTTTACATTCCTCTTCCTGTAGTGCACGCTAAAATCTTCATACATCTGAAAGTGTAAGAGCCCCTGGGACAGGTTCCCAAGCAAGAGGCACCATGTCCTCCAAAGGACCCTAGCACACTCCCACAAGAACACACAGGGCAAGAATAAGCAGGGTCTACAGTTGGGTTTAATACAACCAAGTGACCTTGGCTTCACCACTTCTCCTGACCCAGTATTTTCCCATAGGAATTCATATTACTTATCAGATTCCAGACTAGCACAGCCCTGCAGTGATTCACAAACAACACAGCTAGAATAGGCAAGAAATACGAACTGCTTCAGAGCTACAAGGGATTCACAAGCTAAAGCTTGGCTTCCCTAGAGCCATTAAACATCTACAAGAGAGTGAAAAATTATATGGAGTTCAACACATCTGCTAACGCACGCATCCTAGTGCGATACGCGTAAGCTTACAGATACCTTTTGTGCTTAATTTTCCATTTGCTTGTGATGATACTTTTTCTAAGCAAACTTCTTTTCGCTTAGTTTTCATATGCTGTCTGTATTTAGAGGATTTAATCTGGCACAGAAATTACTCCCAGTCTGCGCAAGACCATATGCCACATTTAGAGAGCAGAGCAAACACAAATAAGGAGCTTGCATTTAATCTCTGATTTAATTTGCAATGATCTAGACCACTGTGATCTGACGGAGTACCATACCAATGCCAACACACAAAATCAGAAAAAGAGTGCAGAGAGCACACCTGCTACCTCAACTAGATTGTGTCTGGCCTTACACACACATAAATTGTGACTGGACATGAGCTCAGCTCACACATATTTTCTGATGCTACTTTATGTCAGCAATACAGCGGGCACGCTTTCACGCAGAGCAATGGCTTCCTCGAGACACCTTCTCAAACAGGATCTGTACCCTAAGAGACAGTCTTGGTTCAATTCTGACTATGATTTAGATGCTGAGACATCACAGGGAAAACTAAACATCAACATTGGAATATCTTCCAGATTAAGGGATACATAATCATGATCTGAGCAATTATAATTACTTTTAAGATCATTGTAGATTATGCAAGTTAAAAAAAAAAAAAAGCAACAACCATATCCTAAAGGGTGGTTTTCTTCTGCCTGAAAGTTAATTGACATTAAACATTACGCACACAAGTAAACCAAGACTCTTGGGAACAGCATACTACAATGTAATGATGGATACCTATCAAATGGTTCCTAAATTTCAAGTAAGCTCACCATATGTAATTATTAAATGCCTTACCTGCAAAAAAGAACTATGTCTGTGCAATAGGGTTTATCACAATACAGCAAGTCCTTGCTGATTCAGAGTTGATTAAAAATATTATAAATACAATGCTATGGAGTGTTTTTGCATTTTCAGCTTCAGTTAGTTGAAAACTCAAAATGTATAACATAATTCAAAATAATACAAATTTAGCAAAGCATGTGTTTTTAGGATGTGCTTAAGGTTGGGCTTTTTAGCCTAAGCAGGCAATGAGAAGAAAATGTTAAGTAATTGTTTTGGATTTGGGTTTTTTAATGTGTTGTTTTGTCACTCAACATTTTTGCTTTATTCACTTTCCCTCTTTTTATACTTCTATTCCTCCCCTTCTCTTACCTTCATATTCCCCTTCCATTGCTATGTGTATAATTAATAAATACCTGCAGTGTAAACATTTCCTAAGGTACCACTCCAAACCTTTTTTAAAAATTCATAATTGACCAGGTCAGAATATATCAGGACCAATAGGAAAGATTTCCTTCTAAGTGATGTTCTCTTAATTACCAAATAAACACCATTTTTTTCTCAGAAAGATTGAAAACTATTTACTAAAAAGATGAAAACTGTTCATTTAGTCTTCTCTGTGTGTACGTAAGTTCTGTACATACAAAAATAAATTAATATAAACAGTTTTGTACGCAACTTTTCAACCAACCTAACTGTGTATTATTCTGAAGACGACAGTTTGAAGCTCTGAAATACAAAATAGCAAAATTTTACATAAGTACTTCTAATATCTTCCATTACTAGCCTGGATAGCTGTGCCATCTTTACAAATCTTTGTTATCTTCAGCAAACCTTCTTAAGAAAGCACGTACTGCTTATATCTGACTTTTGTCTTATACGAGTGCCTTGGATCCTGCTTTGATCTTCATGTCAAGTCACATTAAAATCCTTAGCATGTTTTTAAAAGCTATCATTTAATACTTTGGAAAATGCAAGAGTGTTAAAAAACTTTTAGCAAGATTTCTGCAGAGCTTTGATTGAAAGAAGAAGTTTTTAAATTTTAGAGTAATGTCAATATATTTCAAAGAACTAATTTTCTAAATCTATTTAGGCAAAACATTTTCTCAGTTTAGAAGGCTGAGTAATAACATCAAAAGTTTCTAGTCCAGTGTTTTCAAACAATCAAAATATGCAGAATGCATGCTAATTTCATTTAGGTGAAGACAATTCATTGTGAAATTATATTTTAGAACATAGCTAACCACCTTTCTATGGAATCTAATGGAGCAAGGGAGCAATGTCCCTGTGCTAGCCCAGCCAGGCTGCTGTGTCAAAGGTAACGTTACTCTTCTATCTATCTGACGCGTAACTCAAAAGTGTCTGAACACAAGTGACAGCTATAAGGTAACACAATTTAGTACTACATTCTAATACATTTTGTCACAGACCTATGTAGTATAGGTATCTCTCTATTTGAAAACCGATAAATTCCAAATATTCTTTTTCCAAGCATCTGTACATAGAAACTGGATTATTTAACAAGGAACCATCAAACTAATGTCATCCACCGCAACTGAAGAGCCTCCTATCTGGAGATAGCATAATACAAAATTAAGAACCCTTCTCTTTCAAAGTATGCTCACCCTGTCCAAGGACTTCTCAGTGTCAGATGGGTACGAGATTCCTTTGGCCCACGACTGGTGCAGAAGGGAAGATATGCTGATCACCTAGACAGCAAGTCAAACAGAAAAATGGAATAAAGGCCTTTCCTCTGAGGGCAGTGTTAACACAGGTCTGTCTTGTGTTTCACCACCAACACTTTTTCCCCAAATTCAGTATGAAATTAATTTATTTGACACATCTATTTCTCTTTTAAATTTGGACAAAGTTAGCCAACAACTAATTTAAAAAAAAAAAATAATGGGAAGCTGAAGAAGGGAGCAAACAATGTGATTGCTTTTTTCCCCCTGTAGGAAACAGGATCAAAACAAACAACAAGCTAGTCAGCCCAAAGACTTTCTAACATAGTTAATCTCTCATCACTCTGGAAGCAGTTTTCCAAAAAAGCATCACTTGATTTTTTCTCCCGGACAATTATTTTCAAGTATTTCATGTTCTGTTGAACTGAAGTCTCACATCTTAGCAACAGAAGTCCTACACAGGTTCAGATGGAACCAGCATCTTCTCAACGGACAAGTCAGGGTTTCATCTTAACCCCTCTCAGAAGTTTGTCTAGAGCCATTGTATGCCTTTTCCGTGACTTCTAGCATCCGGTTATTAAATTAAACCAACAGATGCCCTCAGGAGATATTTTATTAACACAGTAAGGACTTCAGTAACTTTTCAGAGAACTAATTCACATAGAGCATTTGTAAGCCATTATAGATCTATAAGCTTTTATTATCCTCTTCCTGGTTCATCTCAGAGATTTTCCTTCTTTTTTGTACTATGCCTAACTGCATTAAAGAACGAAATGTCTAAGCACAAAAACTGACTATAATAATTCAGACAGTTTCAACTATTTCTATAAAGTAAACAGAATTTCCCCTGCAAAGGATTTATACGCCAAATATTCAGTCCTATTGCCCTAGACAGTGCCAATATCCTCTAATTTGTTTGTCAGCGTCTCAGCACAGCTGAGTGAAAGCTATAACAGAAAGAAATTGAAAGCTTACAGCGGTCCAAACTGCTGGTTTTCTTGGCTGAATAAATTAGCCAAAAAGTAATGTTTAAAGTCTGTCTGTGAAAAGACTTTAAGACTTCCTAGTCTACAGATAATTGTTTTTCATTCTTCAAATTATTTTTCTGATGTTACATTAATATTCTGAGCTGTGGTTTTACATTGGCATTTATTTTGCAACAAGCTCAAACATGAGAAAGCAAATGTTTGCCTTTAAACACAAACAAAAGAAAAACAGAAGTTATTATGTGAATAAATCTTTCCTTTCTCTCCAGTCTTCTTTAATCAGTTAAGAAACTAATACACTTGTAGAAAGACACTAACATTGATTTGTGCATTGTATTACCTAAATCCTGTCAAATATATTATAACGGTTTGTTCTTGACTTTTACAGAAGATCCACCTGACCTCACACTCCATAGTAACTGCAGAAATCGAGCAGTGGGGAAAAAATAAACCATTATATCCTATATTACAGGAGTTAAGTTCTCAAAGGATAGGTGTAGAAGTGAAGCCTCCACAATAGGAAACACAGAATGGAAACACAGTGTGATTTCTTTATGACTCTGCTGGTTTTACTGAAGGACAGCAAGAGAGTAGAGACCCTATTATAAGAGCTTGGCAGTAGCATCAGGCTCTCTTTGGATTCAGGCTGAAGACTTCAATTATAACCAGTACATCCAGCAAGGTATTAAAAAAGAGGATGCCAGACACCTTGCCACTGAGCTTTTGAATGTGTCTCACACCGAGGGTTGACAGGTGAATGGCAGAATGCTGCCATTCCTCTGATCTATCACATGGAGGGTTGTTCGTTTTTTTCTCTCCTCTTGGGACTAACAGATTTGACTTCCTCTATTTCTAATTCCGAATTATTTAATAAACAATTAGTAGTGCTTCCTTAACAGTATGGGGAATATGAAGTCACCAGAAATTACATTCCAGGGCGGCAATACACCAGAAGTAACACCAGAAGCAGAGTCAGCCCTTGTAAAATTTTCAGACTGCTAGCCTAAGTGCTCATTTATTACACCCTTCTATCTGACCTACTTGGCCACGCTGACTTACAGTACTCTTTCTGCTGTGATAAATGGTTTCCACCTTCACATGCACCCTCCTGGTCATACCTGTTCAGGTCAGATCAAAGATCTGTTTCATTGATCAACTATGAAGCTCTAGGACATCTACCTTTATAAATCTTCCAGCTAGCTTCAGGATGGTGCTTAATTGTCTTGCAAAAGGATCACATGCAACACTGGGGCCAGGATTCAATGACCTTTCCATTCCCACATTCCTCTTGTAAACAAACACGTCAGTGAAAATTTGTCATTATCTATGTTATTAATTACTGACCTTTAAATATTCACTTTGAAAAATTTTGATCAGACTTCAGCTGTTTAACATAACTTCAGGAACACAATGTACTCCAGCTTGGGTATCTTCTCCTGGCAATTAGAACAGAAGAAATTTCACACAGGTTTGGACCTGAACAAAGGATCACATTAAAAGCACTGGCCAAGAGCAGTATCTAATTCTAGGCTTAGCTTTAGACATTAACCAATAAAAAACAGTATTTAATGAAGGGATGTTCAGCGTGTGCGCAGATGAACATAACCAGCTCTGCACAACATTCCAAGAGCCTTAACTGTAATAAGAAACACTCACAAGGCATCGTTGTTGATTTCAAAGCCTCACTGAAGGTTATATACATCCCTTTGAGAAGTTCTAGGCTTTTCTCCATTACAAAAGTGTAGGTGTGAAATGTTATGCTGACTTTACCAAATTGGTAAATGTTTTAATAAGACAACAAATAAACAGCTTTGGAATAAATAAATAAAAAAAAAAGAAACAAAAAACCACCTCACAATATTTGTATTGGTTGATAGCAGTGTTCACAAAAGTATGGCTGCAGAAATTCTCCTGCTGTTTAGTTAAACGGCCTGTACGTCTGCGAGAGCCAGCCTAAGCGTTAGATTGTCTGCTAGACAGAGAGAGAAGGGAATCAAGGAGGAAATTACTTGAGCCACTGCACTGCCAAACGGGAAGGAAGAACGACCAAGTAGGAACGTACGTTACAGTTGCAAATATCTTCTGCATCCAGACTTAACACGAAGAATCCGCAAGATGCAGGTGGCTGCCAACACAAAGACGCAAGCAGTTCATGACAAAAATTACTCTCTCTACTAAAAACAAAACAACCAAACAAAAAAATCAACTCCAAAACCTATTTCTTTTTCTTCAATGCCAAGAGTAAATTCCAAAGCAAAGCAACGTCATATCATTATTTGAACTGCAGCAGTGCTTAGGATCCTGCCATGGTTCTAAATGGTATAAGGTACTACAGTGTCATCCAACTTTGTGAACCAGTGAACTCCAAACTCGGTCTGTTTACCTTTTAGACTTGGTTGAAATATAGGGAAAAAATAATATGCATTTTTAAATGCATATTCAAATTAATGACTTTTCTTTTTTCTTTTTTTTTTTTTTTTTGCAGTAATAATTTCCATTTTATAAATATCTTCCACTCGGAGTTTGGAGGGTACTTTTTAACTCTGTTTTGTTAGGGTTAAAAATATCATTTAACAGAATTTTTAAATAACTTCTTTAAAATATGTCACAACTTGACTGAAACGAACATTCAAAATTATCAAGAATCAAGGTGTACCACTATCCAGCAAGCCAGATTAACAACATAAAAACTTAAAAATAGTCTGCTGACACACAAAGTAATAAATCCACTGAAAGTTTTCATTAAAATCTTTTAAGATGGAAAATATTATTTCAATTTTATAAAATAATCCTAACTCAAGAAAAGGAGTGATTTTGACAACTTTCAAACTATAGCAGCAGTTTCTCCCTGGTTTAACATACAGATTTATCAAAACATTTATAAAAGATTTTAAAATACAGTACACATTGTTACTTGTACTCATTGTCAGATTAGCCTCAATTTTTTAAATATCATATTCCTTCCAAGGTCAGTATTTAAAAGTATAGCACGCTATAATAGTTGGGTTTTTAATCGTTACGGAGAAGAAATATTTCAGCTATTCTTCATCTTTTCCCACAGAACTTTATCTGAGAACCATTATCAAAATGACAAACTTCACTGGAAGACTTAGGGATTAAAAGGAAGTGCCTAATAAAACAAATTCCGTGAGAGCTATTCATTAAAAACCTTCAAGAATTCTCAGGAATATCAACAATAGTACAAAATTGTACCTGTTTGCTGAAAAATAGTTTTGAATTAAATGTGTCATATAAATTGTGACTGATTCAGAATTAAATAAATGTAAAAAATATCACAGTCTCCTCAATTGCCTCTCTTCACTACAAGGTCACTGTCAGATTCATGTATCACAAAAATATCATTGTTTGACACTTCAGAGTTGCATTTTCGGTACCAATCGCAAATACTGAGGCAGGATACAGCGTGATTTACAAAGTAGAGGAAATTAAAGTTACACTTTCACAATCACAAAGTCCATTTATATCCTGTTCAGCAGCAGTCCAGCATCCTTGCCCACGTGCACATTGCAAGAAGCAATCATCCCTTAAAAACAAGAATGAGAGAGTCATTTGGGGGTCATATCTTGTCCTGCAATCTCCATTTTTCTATGCCTATACTATAGAAAAGAAAAAAGGTTTAGAGAAAGAATAAGTGAACAGAAAGTGGGCGTGAAAATCATAACGCAATGTTAAGTAAAACAAAGCTCTTCAGTAAATCATTCACCTGACGCCTTTCTTGTCTATAATACGTTAAACTGGATTTATGGGACATGTTATCCTTTGCAGATATTTAATGATTAGAATGGAGATCTTACAATCTATTACCTTCTGCAGTTCCCCCTACATTTTGAGAGACATCGTTACAATAGGACGCCTGTATTTGCCACAAGCTCCTTAATCTTCCGGAGAAAGTCAGCTGTCAATATAAAGACAAAGCAAGCTAATAAGATAATTAAGATAATGGCAAAGGATTTTATCCATGTTTATAACTACGCATAGAAATCTCTCCAAGATCAGGAACTTAAGCAGCGGCAGGAAGTGCTTAAATTGCAATTAATCTTTTTTTCCAGCAAATTACTGAGCAAAATTAGCATTTTCCTATATTGCCAATTATCTGTAACTAGATAATAATATCTACCCATCTGGAAATTTTCACACAGTTTTCCGAACAAATTTTGCTTCAAGATTTCTTGTGAGGTATGCAGTACTACATATTACGTAGGAAAATACATTAATAAATTAATAACAGCCTGTCTGATTAGGTTTTTAGATCACATGATAATGATCCCTTTTTTTTGTCAGATGATGATACATTTCATTAACATTTCTTAAACAAATGTAAGACAGCGAGATACCAATATCTCTTCCTATTTACATAAATGTCATCAATAGGCCATAATATTCAGTTTCTACAAACTGAAACAAACAGAAGAAATGCTGCTTGATCAGTTAGAAAGGAATAAACACAGATAAAATAAAATTGGACACCAAAAATAATGGCTAATTCCATTCTTACAATATGTTCAGCACTAGAAAAAGTGCAAATTTTCTACCTTCAGCAACAATCTTCAGCAATAATCATATTTTTCACCCATTTTTCAGCTTGACAGCCCTCGCCAAAATTCAAGCATAGCTAAAAAGTTCAGAAAGCATTCTAGATTTTTTCTTCAGTAGGCCATTACTCCTATTTCTGCAGGTCTGATAAGAACACTACAACGGAAAACATCATTCTCACAATCTCCTATGCAGACTGGGAAACTGAGGGGTTTTTTTCACCTGACATGGCGATTTGTCTTACACAGTTTCCGTACGCTTTCATTGCTCATATGCAGGGGTTTGATAATACGGCATCTACGCCACATTTCATCTGATATTATACAAAAACCTGGCCAAATTCAAAGGATGTGAGTATTGCTATCGAAAAACCACACACAAATATTTGCTTGGTCACGTCTTTTTCCTTTTTTTGCAGGACCTTTCACAACCTAATCCCCAGATTGTGATCCTGGTACCACAGGCACGTGTGGAAATGTTATATCTATGCTTTAATGTTTTAAGCACCGGTGTCCTGAACTGCACTCTACTGGCTTTACGTTTTCCTTCTTCCAACCCAGTTGTATTCTAGGAAGAAAGTGATATAATTCCAAAATTAATTCCTACCTGCTGTGACAGTGCCCCCTCAGGGTAAAAATGATTTTTTACATTAACGCACTGAAAACTTCCACTGTGATTGACCTTAAAGATACTGACAAATTAATTACTTTGCTAGTCAATATGGCATGGCAGCTTAAAGATTTGAGCAGATACCCAGCCAGCTAACACACACGCAGCCATCTGCTGAATATGACAGCAAGGGATTTGCACTACTCTCTCTGAAACAAAAACAGAGAGCCTTCCAAGAAATATGTTACCAAACCCCTCATTCATAGCTTATTTCACAAGTCAAATAAAGACTGCTCAGGTTCTGTAAGAGAATTGGTAGCATTTCATGTTTCTTTGATTCACGGGTTTAAAATAAAAAAGGGAGACTATCTCAGAGAATTCATTAAAGCTTTCGTTTTGAGCCCGCTGCTTAACATCTGGAGCTAGGGTATACTCAAAAAGATCATGAGATTTGTACAAATACTCACGCGGTGCAGATGTGAGCAAGGGAGTTCACGGCTTATGTACCTCCGTGTCAAGCCTCAGCATTACCCTGATTTAAAGAGCTCTCCTCTGGCTTTAGATTACAAGAAGGGGCAGTAATGTACAAACCAAAGCTCCTGCAAAACAATGGTCAGAGGTGAGTACAGAGGAGTGACTTTTAAAAAAAAAAAAATCAATTATGAGAAAGCTTGATACGAGTCTTACAAGACTACAACTATCTTCTGAAAAATAGTGGGGGTGTACCAAAACTCTACCCTTTTTTCTCTTGTTGATTTTCAAGAAAACAGCATCAGATTAGAAAACTGAGTAATTTGTACACTGTTCCTGTAAATAAAAATATAAAATACAAAATAAAAATATACCTCAAATAGGTCTAAAACTATATATATACACACACATATATATACAAACAAACACATATAAATATACACACATTAAACAAACACATATATATACACACACAGTAAACTATATAGTATACATCATATTGGTCCAAAAATATATACTGATGGGAAATATAACACCTATTTTTTTCTCAAATATGTTAAGGGATAAGATGGGGAGCTCCAAGTCCCACACACAGCAGAAGAGGGAAGCCAGTTGTGCAGCTCACCACTGTTCACATTGATACAGGATTACAGGACAATTTAGGCTGGAAGAGATCTCAGGAGGCCTCCAGTCCTAACTGCTGCGCAAAGCAGGGTCAGCTGTGAAGTCAGACTTGGTTACTCAAGAGTTTTATTAAATCTGGTCTAGAAAACTCCCAAGGATACAGACTGTACTACTTTGCTGGGCAACCTGTTCCACTGCTTGACTGTCCTAATGGTGAAACAGGGCTTCTTTCTGTCTTGAAAGATGTGGTATTTATAGCTTTACACTTTCTGAATATCAGATATTGTAGGTATGATTCACTTTTCAGAAACACTAGTTGTATTCGAGGAACAGCTGTCCAAAAGACGAACAAAATCACTGGAATATAAACCACAGTACAAGGGAAAACAAGACCTTTTGCTTCAAAGCATACTTTTATTACGATTATTTATTGTGGATTGTTTAATGCAATTATTCCCTCTAGAATTTACAAGTGGGCTGATACCCCACAGAAAACTGAAGAAAATGTTTATAAATTTTCTTCTGTAAATAAGAGATAGTGTGTTTACTTTCATCACAAATCATAGCCAAAGTTATGAATGAGTGGAATTGGAATGAATTCAATCATCGGTCCTTCTGTTGCTACTGTGCAACAGGATAGGAGTAAAATCAAAACAGAACAAGAGCCAACTCTCAAGTATTTGGCTTAACACTGGGCAGAAGAAATATGATTAAAAAGGGACAATATGTCCCACATGCAAGTTATAGTATCCTAAATTTGATATTGTAACGAGAAGATAGAAAACAAATTAGACTGTCCATTGTGGAATGCAGAATTTGCCGAGCTGGTAAGTTTACGCAGTGCAACTTCTAGTAAGCACTCCTCTGCTGCTTTGAGACAGAGCTAGTTTGGAGGTCTCTTCACTCATGGTAATTAGTGTATGATTTGGATAAGCTCCTCACAGATTAAGACGAGCAGATACCACTTGATCACTGCTAAGAGAAAGTCTTTTTAGAAAGACTTACTTTAGAACCTAACAAATGTTGTACCAAGTGAACCAAAATATCTTTTTAAAATATTTCTCTTCCTAAAAATTGTCTTTCAAAGAGCTGTCTCCCTACTTAAACTGATCTCAGAGAGAACACGGACAGACACCTTTCACAGCCATGACCCTACATCAGTATTGAAAGCCTAATCCTACAGAAGCACCAGGGGAACGTTGATAAACATCAGCTCAGATGATGTTTTTCAGATCAGTTATATTCTAGCATCCAGGTGGAATCAAAACATCAAATATTTGTCAACACACAAAAAATTATCATAACAGTGCCTGAGTTTCTGTCATCAGCTATACCAAGCACATTTCTTGGCTATATGGGACAAACCCATGAATATTGCAATAGTACCACGAATAGCACAGACTACTAGGTTCTTTTAAAAAGTGAAACTGATTAAAAATCAAAGCAACGAACTACGGCGTTACAGAAAACACCCACCTCAAGCTCATTTGTGTTTGTGACAAGTTCTTACGCAAACTTTTCTTTCTCTATTCCAGCAGAAATTTCTGCACAGAAGCCAGACGTGAGATACTAGATACACGGATTCTTCAGCTGGGGAAAAATACCGGATATGGAGGTAACATTCACAACCTTAAAATAGAACAGAACATAAAATCCATCAGAACGTTTGCACCATAATTTATAACCCCAACCTAGTCTTTATTCTAAGTTCTTCTGCCCTTAAAGTGATTACCACAAATACTGGCAATGCAATTGAACTTTTAATAGTGATTCTTTGTTATTATTTTTATTACTTTGAGAGCCAGTCCTGCAAGATATCGAGCCCCAGGAACTCCCCAACGATCAAAAGCTGAGGATACTTTCAATTCCAACAACCACCACGTTGCTACTCCAAGCAGCCTCTTTACTGTGACACTTTGGTTAATAAATATCCACATGGATGCTATGAGGTACAAACTAGTTTTGCTTGCATATAAAGGTTTAGAGAACTAAAATTAACATCAAAATAAATTCACAAATGTGTCATCGTACAGTATCCTGCTCTGTTACTTTTGCAGTACAGATTTGCAACATTATATTCTAAATTAGAAGAAATATTTAATATTAAAACATTCTATACAATCCTAAGAGTTAGCTGGGGAATTAATCTTCTGATCATCAGCTCAACTCTAACTATGACTTCACAGGCTGCAAATTATGTATTTTAAGTAGTAATATTCAATTTTAAATTATGCCAACTGAATATCTTACTGTTTAAAAACTGTATTATTCCTATTCATATTGAGTAATTGTACCTTATTTTCAAAATCTGTCAGCCAAACCAAATTTCTATTACACAAATGACTAGATTTTACTATCTGCGCTAGAATTCTGAAATAAAACGTATTTCAAGCTTAGTTCTCCAAGTTTCACTTATTCTATGCAACCATGAAATTTTAAGAACATCAGAGAGTCCATCAAGAATACATTTACTGTCTTTGTGATCTTTTAAAAGAGAATATTAATCATTAAGTTTTATCATATTTAAAATTATAAAAGCCATGCACAACCAATAATACACTCAAGGGCTACTCTGAAGGGCTATGTTGTATTGTACTTGTCCATATTGGAAGGGGAAAATATCAGAAAGCTTGTGAGCAGAGCTCCATCATCATCTAGGAAAAGCATTTTTTGGTAGATAAGCATTATTCATATACACTGTCACCTTCATGCAGAATGCTATTCCTACATTTCAAACTAATGTAATCTTTAATTACATGCTTTCATTTCTATTTATACAGTAATTTATATTTAAAGGTAACTGATTTCTAAATCTGAAAAGACTATAGCCATATGGTGCTCTAAAGTAAAGATGATAACTCCCAAAAGGCCAGAAGAGGACTTGTTTTACTAATTTGTTTTTGATGCATAAATGAAGTCCTGAATAAAAAAAAAAAAGAGCATAAATTACATCTGAAGTAAAAAACAAAGCAAACTGAATCACTTTATAGAAATATTTACAAATATTGAAATGCATGTTACTTTTATATACAACTTACATTTCCACAGAGCTAAGTCTTTGTCGTATTTCATATTAATTCTAAACACCTCAGAATACTTTAATGGGAGTATTTTCTTCACCAATAAAAATTAAGGTCAAACTTCAACAAAAGCAAATTCTAAATATGGATCGGTTTTAGAGAGAGAGTTGGAGATCTGAAAAAAAAAAAAAAGGTACCTAACTCACTGGTTCTCTATGAAACCTGTCCGCTTCATCCAGTACCTAAATATTTCTGTACATCTGCCTTCTGCAACTTCGTAGACTTCATCAAAACCAGTAACAATTATGCTGATTCACCTACAGCACACTTCATACTGGTATCGACAGCTCCTTGGGAAATAACGTCAGCATTACAGTTCTTCAGCAACTTGAATTTATAACTATTTTCAGTGCACTCTCATAGAGACATATACAAAGGAAGGTAATTTTCACAGAAAAGCTCCTTGAAAAACTTTGAGTAACAAAAATTCTTTTAAAAGATTCACTTTCAGAGCACAGGGAGTAGGAAAAACATCAACTGCTACATTTATTTTGAATAATTATTTACTCACCTTTCAATTTTGATAAGGTACAGAAAAACAAAATATATTTTTCAGGTATTAGTAGGATTTAAAAAAATACTCAGTGTTGACCTAATCGTACAATTCTATTTAGTAACCATCACTAAGACAGTTACGCTGATAAAACATGCTTCTAGAAGTTCATTTTAATATCGTAACTAACCAATAGAGCAATGTGGATTAGAAAGGGAGGTTGTAGTACTGACAGATTCCTAAAATATCCTGACTGGTAACTATAAAGTATATTTCAATCTGATGGCAAAATCTATACAAATATAAACAAATTTAACAACTTAGAGTAGTCCTGGATTTTTTTTCTCTTATCTGCAATACCTCTGAATTTTATTTAACATCTACATACTCTTCACTGGCTTAATTAAATAAATTAGCCTTTTTACTGATTTTTTTTTTCTATTCACTGGATTTAACAACACTTCAAGCACTCTGCTTCTCTCCCACTCTTTACAAATGTAATCAAATACAACATCTAGCATAAAAGTCTATCATCTATATCATTGGTAGTTTAATCTTGTTTGGTTTTTTCCTCTCTCTTTAGTCCCATTGAAATATCAAAATCTCTTCTGTAATGATAAATTTACGCACTCCAAGGCCATTTCAGCTCCACTAAATTCAACAAGGGTCAGTATTCAACCCCTCTTCCCAATTCCCTAAACTTTTAATTCTTATAATAAATATAGAGAATGCCTAAAATTCCAATCTGGACCACCCTCCTAACTTGGGAGAAAATTCAACACCCATTAAATAGTCAGTGTAAGTGTAAGACTGATTTCATGAAAATATTTGTTGTCTAGAAAAAACGTTTGAGAGAACTGCAATTAAAAATACAGTTTTCAGATGTGACCCACTATAAATTATTTAAAGATTGTCTTTCTCCAGATGCATATGTATGTTGTCTTTTATCATCACTCCCATCAGCGCTTTCAAGCTGTCAAACTCAGACTGCAGAATTTATTTATAGATAATTCAGTACTACAACCAATTTATCAACTTCAGTTTGCAGGGTACACAAGCGAACAAGTAGCTGTCTTATTCCAACTCCTAGCAAGACACTGAAAATACAGGGTGAAAAAGTTGTTGTAACTTCAGCCGCACACGGAGAATATCCTCCGCTACCCAGACACGCTGTGCCCTGCGTGCCTCCGCTTCGCTAATCCTCTGTCACTGATGCTTGCAGGAAGACTTTTGACATGTCTTTTCTTCTCTCTCATGATTTGAGTGTTTTACCTCGACTGCAGACATCTCCATGCAAAGAATTAAAAAAAAAAAAATGTAATTCATATATGATTTCATAGGTTTTAAGGATGATTAAAAGCTTTGTCAGAGAGAGATCTTCAGAATCAGGGATTCCCTTGCCGCGTTGGGGCATACAGCGGAAATAACAATTTCTCACGTGGACTTGAATTCTGCCTAAATTTTCAGATACATTTTAACAAAACAAATTATTTTTGGGTACTAATTGCTAGTGATTCTCATCACTTTGCAGATAGTCTTTTCTGACAAAAAGTGACTTGTCTAGTTGCTAGAAGGTAGAAGAATAAGTCTGTTATGTACTTTCTTTTTCTCCTTAATGGATTTTAAAACCAAGTGAAATAGATTTGGGTTGCTTTATGTCATCCTTTTGAAACAATTTGGTACCTCTTCACATATCAAATAAATTACTAGTTTGTAACACACAGAAGTATCTGAGATGTTCAGGAATCTTGCTTTTTTCAGGAGCCTGGGGAATCATTTGTTGTATTTTTAACTTGTACTCTTCAATATTTTACTGATTTCAAAGACAGATATTCCAAGCAGCTTCAGGAAGCGGACAAACATACCACATTGCTGAAGCTCTTCAAAAAGTTTGCATTCTATGATTAATTCAACAGTTCATACATTTCACCAAGTTTATCTGTGATCGACTGAAAAAAGGAAAGTGAGAAAGGTTTGGGGAAAATAAAGGTAGGGAAAATAAGATAACTGGTCACAGAGGTGCTGTAGAAAAGTCTAAATACCTTCATACCTGCCTTTGTGCCTTTAGAATCCATGTTCTTTTTTCATAAGAAATTGTTTCTTCTGAAAACATAATGCACTTGGCCCTTTGGAGAACCTCAGATTTTCAGTGCTCTGGCACCGTTACTTGACTTATTATTGCATCCATTTTAATAGATGCAGCTGCCTCTTTATTTTTTTCTTGTTAGTTCATTAAAAAAAGACCTTTTACATCTTTTCTACAGAAAAAAAAACTACACTAGTCTTCTTTCTGTATCTTTTCTATTTTCTTTGTAGAACGAAATTCAATAAAGTCTGTATCAGAGAGGATTCTTTTTACATTGTAGACCCTGGAATGTCAATGGAAGCGCCTTCATAAACTCGGTAATTTCCTTTTCTTGTCATAAGGAACCAGACTTCGTAGATCTGCTTTTCACGGAAATGAAAGGCTGTATCTTTGTAAAAGAAACTGTTGACCAAGAGGGGATTCTCTAAGTTATCTTAGCATAAAATGTACATTTTGCTTCTCTCACAGAAGAAAACCTGGTTCTTTTAATCCCAGAATAAACAGAGAACTCAAAAAAAAAAAAAATATATATATATATATATAAAAATTGGCATTTTTTGATCTGGGAATATTATGCCAAGGATGTGCAATCTTTTCAGATAACACGTGGGCAGAGCAGTTTCTGCTCTGTTTGTCTTTCAGCCGTGATCTTAACTCTTGAAGACAAAAGACGTCAATCTTGTAGACTTGGAGAGAGGAAGTTAGAAAATCATGCCCTGTCCATACTCATCCTAACAGACACTCAACTAAAACATCCTCCGAAGCTTGGCTGTTTCTTTGCTCGCCTGGTTTATTACACTGATTTTTTGCTTCCTAGGGATATTTTTATCCTATTTTTCCCTTTGTTAAGATGACATAGCACCTAAAAATCCACAACAGCATTGGCCTTTCTGTGCCAGCTGCTGAAAAAGTACACAATGTAGACTCCAGAGAATCTAATCAAGACCCCCCAAAAATTACCAATCGGTCAAGCCAACACACTTTTACCGTGCAAAGCTGAAAACCTCCTTTATAACAATCTCAGCCGTAAGCTTACAAACAGGGTTACCCTGACCCCTGCGGGCCCGCGGTCCGGCTGGAGAGCAGGGCGGCGGCCTTCCCCTCAGGGGGGTCGGCCAGGCCCCGACCTCGCTGTCCGGGCGGGGCGGGGAAGGGGCGGGATGCCCCAAACGAAAGCCCTCTCCTCCCTCCCGCCGCGCCCGCAGCCCTCCGTGGTGCCCCTTTCCACACAGCACCGGTTACCGGTGCCCCTGGGCAGCCCGGCTCCCGCTCCCCGCTGGCAGCCCGCCGCGGTGACGTCACATCCGCCCCCCCCCGCCGCCGCCGCCTCCCGGGCCCAAACTTTACCGGTGGGCGGGGCGGGACGCGGCGGAGGAGCCGCTCCGGCAGCGCGGTGCTTTCCCGTCCTCGGTACCCGCGGAATGAACGTTCCCCGGGAGGCTGCTGCCGGCTGCCGCCTCCACTCGGGCTGCGGCGGGCGGGCAAAAAACGCGGTTGCCGGCGCGGTGGCTGCGGCGGGAACGGGTGAATGACCGAGAGGAGCGGCGCGGAGAGGCAGCCCCGGGATCAGGATGCGGGCGCCCGCCACCATCCTCAACCTCCTGCTGCTGTCCTTGCTGGCCGGCCTCGATCCCTCCAAGGTAGGAGCAACCCCCAAAGCCCGCAGCGGCGGAGCACGGCGGGCGGGGGCCGGTCGCGTACGCGGTAGCGGGCGATGCGGGTTCAGCGGCACCGGGGAGAGGGGCGGGTGCGCGTCCTCGGCCCCGCGACGGGGCAAGGCGGGAGGGTCCCCCGCGGGAAACCGCCGGTGCGGGGCGGGGAAGCGCGGGCGCTCGGAGGGGCCGCGGCGAGGCCCGCACCGCCCCGCGCACGGGTTTGTGCGGGGCGCGGATGGAGGCGGTGGGAGCGGCGCGGGGCAGGGGCCGGTGGCCGCCCCGCCGAAGGGACCCGGCCGATGCGGGGAAGGAGCCAGGCGCGGCAAACGGGGACGGGCAGGCGGCGGCGGGAGAGAAACGCGTCTGGAGGGGAGCCGGAGGCAGGGAAGGCGCTGGTTTTCGTCCTGCAGCCGCACTCGGGGCTGCGGCAGCGTTCCGCTGTTTTCACCTGTGCTCGGGCCGCCGAAAGACCACATCTGGTATTGAAATAGTGACGAAAGGAAACCGTGTGCTTCAGCCACGCAGCCTGGCTTGTGAAGGTGATTTTAGATTAAAGCATTAAAAAAAAAAAAAAAAAAAAAAAAAAAA
>WHYT01017719.1:299816-315464 GCA_009806455.1 Tetrax tetrax | reverse complement strand
ATTTTAATGATACCCTTTAGGTACTAGACAGTCATATAAGGCAATGCTCAGCTCTTCTGGCTGTCTTTTTTTTTTTTTTTTCCTTTAAAATAAAGGAATTGATCACATAAATAAATCATATACAAATAAGAACTGAATTTCCAACAATATGGAAGGGAACTTCCAACAATACAGAAGTTCCTTTTTAAAAAATATAAAGACGGAACTTAAAAAGCAATTCAGTGGAAATCTGATTTACGGCTGCAGTATTCTGCCTGCCTTTTCATCAGTGAGATACAGTGACAACTTAAAAAAGCAGGAGGTGATACGGGATTAATAACATTAGCTAAATCATTTATTCTATCAATGTTATTAAACAGCAGCTATTTGAAAGTATTACCTGAGTGCTGTGTCAGTAAAGAGAATCTTCAGGCAATGCACAGGAGTTCCACATCTGTGTGAACAGCAGCACATGGTCACATTATAATTACAGCTTTCCACATGCTCATTTTTCTTTATTTTTCTATCTTCTGTTACACTTAGTGAGATCTGTTAAAGTTAAGAGACTTAAAGAGGCTGCATGAAAGCAGAAAAAGCAAAATTTGTATCCCTGTCTATCCACAGCAGAGTAAAACCACAAATGAAGCAGATGTCCTTTGTCTGGTAGAATTATTCTTTTAGTTCAGACCTTTGCCCCAAAATAACTGTCACCATCCAGCACTGAAAAGCAGGATGAGCCACTGGAATAAAATGGCATAAATTAACTTTTGAAACTTTGCTTCTAGCCCTTTTTGCTGCGGCATACTGTCAGAGGGCATAAAAATGGCCTTTTATTCTTTAGCCTGTGTGACATTTTCCAAGATATTAAAATGTTCGTTGCAGGCTCTTTTAACTTTGTGAAGGGGTCATGAGCCGACAAAGCTCAAAAGTCCTTAAGATTATGTAAAAATAAGAGTCCTTAATCAAATTCTGGTGTTTATCAGAGCTAAATTGGGTTTTCAGAAATAAAAAACATGAAATCAAATAGCTACTCAGATCCTTGGTTAAGATGCTACACCACATTAAGCACATAAAAGATGCCAAACGGGAGATCATAATTTTGTTTTGTTCACTATGAACAAGAGATTTCATATTTCTGTGAAAAATGACCTATGTAAAATGTTTACAGGGTTTTTTTTTTTTTTAGCAGATAAGTACAAGTTGTGATTGAAATGTCACTTTAGAAATGGAAGTACTGTTCAGTTATTTATCATGCTTTATACTAAATTGAAATGAAATAATTTTATGCCCTGGAGGTTAAGAAATAAATATATCATATGAAACTAATTGTAGGAAACAAGGAGATGTTAAATTCTTTCTTTTCCATAAAGAATTGTGCAACATGCTCATGACTAGACAGACAAGTTTTCACATGCCCTTGACACTCACAAACTATCCAGCTTATGAAAATACATCAATAGAATCCCAGAACGGTTTGGGTTGGAAGGGACCTTCAAAGCCCACCCAGTCCAACCCCCCCGCAAGGAGCAGGGACATCTCCAACCAGATCAGGTTGCTCAGAGCCCCGGCCAACCTGGCCTGGAATGTTTCCAGG
Organism: Tetrax tetrax; assembly: GCA_009806455.1. Lineage (NCBI taxonomy): Eukaryota > Metazoa > Chordata > Aves > Otidiformes > Otididae > Tetrax > Tetrax tetrax. The sequence continues at coordinate 313,891 of WHYT01017719.1, read as the reverse complement.
GATGGGGCATCCACCGCCTCTCTGGGCAACCTGTTCCATCAGACATTTCAATCACTTCAGACATTTCAAAGTACACACAATACTTTTCTAGTCATGTCCTGCGTAATTAATATTCAAGTAATAACTTATTTTACTGATCTTATTTTTTTTACTGCTATAAAATAACACCTGGCAAAACCCCCTTTGATTTAGTACCAGGCCAGTGCTGACTCAAGACTGCTGTTCACAGGCACTCTTATTATGACAGGGCTTTCATGCTAAACTTAGTAGATTATTTACTGGTTGTAAAGTGTTTAAGTATCACCATCTTATGGTAAAAGATGTTTAAATAAATCTATTTAGTTTGTTCTTGTATCTCTGAAACATCAGGATTTTTTTTCAGCCATAGTAATTTATTGCCGAGGTTTTTGTAGTCGTTTGTTGGGGGTTTTTTTTCTGCTGAACAGGACATAGAATCTTGACCAGCTCTGGAAATTCTTCTTTAACAAATGGAAGACAGCTCACTACTGATTAATTTTAAACACTCTTACTGCTAATTATAGAATATCAATTCTAAGAGACTTAATTAAATGTGATATCTGTTAATTAGATTCTAATTTTTCTCTGTATTTACACAGAAAAATACAAGAAAATATAATTATTCATGCTAATACATTTCAGTAAAGTTTTATTTCCAGCTGAGCAGCTAGATATCCAGCAGGAAGCCAGCTATGGGGAAAGAACTTGGAATATAAATTTTTTCCTTCCTCCTACACTTAAGTGCAGTATCTTGAAAAAAAAAGAACTATTAAATATTAGGAAATTTCTAAGAGCTACTGCTAGATGGCATCTCTGTGCTGCTTTTCTACAAGCCTGGAGTTTTCTGCAGTCACCTTCATAGTATGTAAGGTGGACTTCTTTTATAAGGGTTACTTTTGCTGGCCATCATTTGATAATCACAGTAGTATAACCACGTCAGCATTCCAGGGTGATGTAATGCTGTTCCACACAGAAATCAAGCTCAGCGGGTTTCAAAGTCTAGGTGGCATTTTTGAAGTTTAATATTGAAAATTTAAGTCGATTGAAAAAATATGTTCACTTTTCAATGTAGTCAGTGAATGTTATGCCTTTAACTTCTAGAATGGCTTTATGTCCTACATCTGTTGAGTTTAAGTTATTTGAATTTTGAAAAAAAAAAGTTTCAGAAGACTGGCAAGTACAATCCCAAACAGAAGCTAAGTATAGTGTCATTAAGGACAGTCACAGAAAGCTTGGGCTAATAGGATGTTTGGGAATATTAACATTAAAAAATAAAAGCAAATTTGAAACCAGTCATCTATTTTTGAATGATTAATTAAACTTTGCATTTTGATCTTTGGAATGGCTGCATCTCTATGATTTCAAAAATCTACAGTTTTCCCACATAATCAGACTACACAACTAGCCACTGAAAACTTTCTTTTTCCCAGATTTCAAGAACTTTTAAATTATTCCTATTGTCACATTTTTTATAACAAGAATACTATGTACAAACAAAGGTTACCACAATACACTATTTTTGTTGGAAATATGACTCATAGTACTATAATACACTGCAAAATCAAATGGCAATCTCATTAGCTACTTGGAAATTAATTCACCCTGTTTCCTACAGTATCAGTAGTTAGTCAATATGCAAATTGTACATAATTATTTAGCCTGCATGATTTAAGAATGCTCTACATCATTAACTGCGGAATGTGGTCAACTCTGGCTTGGTGTCTGCTCTCCATTTCTGAGCAAGGTGATTCAGTAGCCATTGAAGAACATCCTATTGCTGTCAATACACCCTGGGCCCTCTTCCAAGCGTCATTCCAGTTACGTTATCCTCACTCTGGTAACTTCAGTCAATGGGTGAAGACCAAAGACTGCTGTTAACACTACTCATTCTTCCTCCAGTGGTCAATACAATGCCTTCTAACCTTTTAGTCCTGGGAAAAAAAGATGCATCGTCTATTTCCTATTTATCCACGCTCAATGACACACATCCACCATATGTTCTATAAAATCACAGAAAGGTATTCACTACATCATTTTAAGTGACATATATGAAGACAAACTGTGCAAAACCACACGTGTGGGTGACATCTGCTAACTCCTGTGGTCCTGTCAGACACCGCGTGGTCTTTAAGGGCTTTTTAAAACTGTTGATGCTACACAAAGAGGCCCTTTTTTGCCCTCTACCTAAAACCAGACTCTTCTGTTATTCACTACCAATATGACTGCTACTTCTTTAAATGCACTCATACACTTCTTATATACACTATAATCTAATAAAAAAAATAAATATATATATGTATGTATATACACAGACCTATGTGTATACATAGCTAAGTAACTCTTTTCTCACAGGAAACAATTATTTTCCCATTAAATGCATATTGCCTTCAGGTAACCAGGCTTCCACCTTTCGTCTGTATTTGGGCAAGTCATAAGCCAATAAAGGAAGAACAATTCACAAAATACATAAAGAAGAAGCTGAAGCAGAGAAGGTGACTTTCAGGAATGGGAAATGCAGTGTAACAGCTACTAAAACAACTATAGCCTTAAAAATGGTGTTTCTAGCTGGCTACAGATTTGACACAGTTATAAATTCCAAGTTCAAATCCATGACGTTTGTAAGGGGCCTATTAAGAAAAGAACAGGGAGTCCTCAGAGAGGCTCCCAACTATTTTGGGGACTGAAATCCCCTTTTTCAGTACTGTAGTATGATAAAAATGCTTCAGGGCATCATTTAGGCATTCTTACTGGATCTTCACTGAAAAGCAGGTGAAATGAAAAGCCTTATGTAAATCTTTGCAGCAGTAGTCAACCAGGAGTCCTCTCAAAGACCGTTTTTGACAAGAACAGCCATCTATCCTACTGCTTTACTCCACAAGGCAGTGGGTTTCTTGTCTAAAATGAAACCCAGAGAAAGCAAGGACTTTGTGTGCCTGAGTTTGAATACAGACTTCTTTTCACCAGGGAGCACTCAGGAGCAAGTGGAAAATTCTCATAGAAATGAACTGAAAATTTCAGATACTCTTGCATTTAAGCCTAAGTGGCATAAAAACAGAAAGAACAAACGTATGTCAGGATCCTAGACCAGGTCTATTCTTCACATGTTTTTAAACCAAGACGGGTGACACAAGCACATGTTAACCATTCCACCTACGAACATAGCCAGCAGCATTCTTATTCCTCCAAGCCAGAAAAAAAATCCAGAAATACAGCAGCAGTACTCTTAAAACTATTTTGAATGGTCTACAGAAAAACATTCAGGAGTTAAACATTTTTATGTGTTTCAAGAATTCTGAAAGAAGATCAAAGAGCTTAAATTACACTAGTTTAATATAAAGATACAGTGTGTGCTAGTTCCCACATGGTCAGCTAATAAGTGTGCACTTGGTGCACCTGCAGAACAGAACAATTTACTGTTCACCTGCTCTGACCTCATTTTTCAAAAAGGAGTTCTTTCACAAAAAAAAACCCCAAAACCCTAGCTCCAAATCTGTCCCCCTTCAGTATTTTTACTCACTTTTTTTCCTAAGAGGAAATGATCTTAATGCATTCATAGGGAGATCTCTCAAGAACTCTCAAAGTGCACAGCATCAATCTTCATGTACTTGGTATTAACGATGCTTTTGCTGGGTTTGCTAAAAAAAAAAAAAAACAACAAAAAAGAAAACCAAAAAAAAAGGTGATTAATATCTTAACCATTCCTTTTTTTCAGTCAGCTGGGAAATTTTTCTAATATGACAATGTCTGGCTGATAGTGAAGCCAACGCAAAGACAATGCTGAGATTATTTCTGAATGTTGTGCACAGCACAGTGTCAAGAAATGTATAAAAAAAAAAAAAAAAAGAGACTGAACATGGACATAATCTCTTATGTCACAGCATTGCTTCCAAGAATCAGTGACACTTCACTGCAAGCATGGACTGCAGCTTCAGATTTTTTTCACTGGGGACTCCACTCTTAAAGGCAACTGAACTTCTATCAGCAGCATAATTTATCAGAACATTTGAAACTATTTCAAAAACTCTATTTTTGTTATCTTTTTTATTTCTGACATTAAAGGTTTTTAAAGTCCAGATTTCATTCTGTTTGGAATTGAAGAATTCATATTTCTGTCTGAAAGAGACACCTAGACACCTGATTGCAAAGCAACAAGGCCCCCTGCATGGATCACCTTATCTCCATTTGTAAGACCATCTCACTGGGAACAGTACTAAGATTTTTTAATAAATAAGGAAACAACCTATGTATCAGATAAAGAAAGTTAGTACCATTTGTCTAGCTAGCTCTGCATTGACTAAAACTACATATCTCTAGTCTTCACCTTCACCGGCCAGCCTCTAGAAATAGTTTCCTAATAACGATCTTTTCAGACAATGATTCATACGTATTATTGAACTAAATACACCACAAAATGTGCAGGCTTGGGGAAGGAAACACAGAGCACAAAGTGTTGGTGATACAAGCAGTTAACAATGAGGAGATCACTGTATCAATGGATACAGGAGTATACACAATAATTTGCTTGCTTAAAGTTTCACGGTGGTATCACCCATAACATATACTTTTTTTTCCCCCATATGATGCTATGCCCTCTTCAACAGAGTTTTACTTATCAGAAAAGCAAAAGAAACAACCAGGCATATTTTTAGTAAGCCAGTAAACAATCATAAATTGGAACTTGAGTTCTAGCCAAAAGTAGGTTGACTAGGAAATACCACGTCTATGAATATGGAATTTTGTAAAGTCTTACCCAATGAATTGAAAGCCTTTTTGAAATACCTTCTTCAGAGAAAAGGTTTCTGCAAAGCAAATTTAAGCCTGAAAGTTATTTCTGTCACCTTAGCTTAGCCAAGGAAATATTTTAAAACATACGTTTCAAAGAATGTTCAAAATTGTGGTGGTTTGCTTCAAGGTAAAATTACATTTCCTACAATATCAGCGTATTTCAAGAGATTATTGTCTGTTGAGTCAGCCCTTCTAATACGCTCAGTGATTTACTTTTTAAACCAGTAGCTATTTTTCACATAACCAAAAGCCTTGTCCAAGGTGTCAATTATAACATTGTAGTCACTTTATTCAGCCTAGACATGATTTCTATTCTGATAACTGATTTATCCTGAACAGCAGTTACTTAACATACTTTCAGGAATGAATTTACTAAGAGGAGTAAAGGGCAATGCAGACTTCACAGTGCGTTCCCAGGATCTGTTCTATGGCTCCGACCCCGATCAGGATGTCTTCATGACAATAGTACAGTAAAGCTTGCCAAAATCAGAACCTTCAATAACTCTTTTGGAGCTTACACCCCTCCTGGTAATTATTTCAAGACATGCATAGATATAAATTAAATGGAAAAAAAAAAAACCACAAAAAAAAAATCATAGTGAAATATGGCAGAATGAAACTTTATCATTAGTGCAATCAGAGACCTTCGGAGGTCTTCTAGTCCGTCCCTCCAGCATTTCAGAGCCCCTCTGAGCAGCAGCTCTGACCTTCGGCAATTTCCAGTAATTTGGTATCATTCTGCCCCGTCATCCTGAAGATGTGAAACAGTATACCAACCCTTCAGCGATGCCTCTCGCTACCAGCTTCAGGTTAGACTTCAACCCACTGCCCTTTACCAGTCCAAACATTTTTCTTTAGAAAAGCTCATTTTTGGCTCATTTGGGTTGTGGTTCTTTGTAAGATTGTGGTTTTCTTAGCAAAAATGCCATGACAAAAAAATGCTGACCCTTGCTCTGGAAAAGGCTAAATGTTTACTTAAGGAAAATAAGATCTCTATCTCATTTGATATTATCCGCTCTCTGCCACCAATCAATCTTTTTCCTAGTCTCTCATTTCCAGGGACAAGTTATCTTTGCTATTTCTAATGTTTATTTCCTGATCATTTACAAAACATGTGTAATTCACTGTATCTGTTTTCATTGATTTAATGATATATCTTCTATTTTAAATATTCATTTCTTATAAAATGATTTCTATTGGTTTGTGTGAAAGATTAAGGACTAAGGGGAGAGGAAGAGGCTGGTTTGTTTTGGTTTTATAATCTTTCTATAAATCAAACCCTCAGTATTTGTATCAGTCCTTCCAGTCAGAAGTCTGCTATGGGAAACATTTATTTTGGAAGTGCAGCATTCTCCCTGATGTCCACTGTGTTTGCTTTGGTGTAAAGCACTGCTAGACAAGACATCATTCTCGCAATAGCAATCCTTTGTTTCAAGCAGCAAAATACAACTCCAGCCTGAGGACATATATACTTTTTCTTCTCCTCTTTCTCAATGAAAAAGAGAAGGCATTTGGAGAAAAATTTGAATGGAAATTTTGACTGAATCAATGTTCTCAGGATGTCCCATATATTTAGGCTGTGGTGGTTATCTTTTTAAAGACTAAGCACTCCCTTCTCTAAGGCGGTCTTTCTCACCTCAAGGACTCAAGAATGGAAAATTGGATTGGCTGAAGCACGCAATCATCACTGAAAAGCATTTAATGAAGCAGCAGGTTTGCTTTTGTGAGTGCCAGCCGGGAATAGACTGTGGAGTTTTGGAGTGGGCAAAGAAGTACAGCTCCTCCTCCCAAGATGGCCTGTATTTGTACTGCAGTGAGCGGTAGCTTCCCCCCTCTTCCTCCTCCTGCTCTGAGCTACTGGCTCTAGAGAGCAGCACGTGAGGAAGAACACAAAACGCTACTCATCTGGTCTTCCAACTCCTTCAACATCGTCTGTGTGGGGAGGGATGTACAGCCAGGTCTGTTCCTCTACTGGTCAGACTAGAGAATGAAATTATCCCTGATGGGCATGAGGCACAAAGACAGGGAAGGTACATGTTGGCTTAAGTTGTGTTTCCTCCGCCTGAACAAGGAGTGAAAAGGCACTCCTCTGCCTCTGGAGATTTCAAAACACTCTCCAAAGACAGCATGACATGGCTTCCCTGACTGAACAAGAAGCCACCAGGTGATACTGACAGCCTTGAATTTTAAATTTTTTGAGAAAATGAAAGGAAAGGGTTTTTGATGTGTTCAGATTTGCCCAGGTCTAGATTTGTCAAGTGAGAAAGCTACATGAATGGCTGAAGTTTACTGCTGCTGTCCATAAAGAAGAAAAATTTACCCAGCTGCTACTGGCATTCATATTACGTTCACCAGTGTCTGTCAGGAATGGAACAAATCGCTCTTGCTTATAGCGCTTTCCTACTTAGAAATACCACAGAAATTAAATAAGGTTACGGCTGGCTAGGGCATTGAGTCCATCCCTGTACGAGGGACATGACCAGTTCATATTTTCTCATATGGTTCCACAAATCACTTTCTAAACAGACGGTAATAGCGATGCTAGTTATTGAAAAAAATAATAAATCTGATGAGCTACCTAGTTCTACTGTTAAATAGAAACAAGTTTGCAGTATTTCTCCTTTGGAATTTTCCTCAGCCACATGCAATTAGATATTTTCTAACACTTACTTTCTCTATTCTCATTAGTACTCTTGGACATAGGCTATTTCTGTTTTGTGAATTTCCTGGTTTAATAGTCTCTAAGCCTTAAGACCGACTAATGTTATTGTTTCACTTTCTAATTTTTCTGGAGCCCTACCTCCAGTAACTAATCTCTTAGGCAATTTTTTTCATGTTAAAATGTTACTCTTTTCTTATCCATTGTCATAAATTCCAATTACAGGTCTAAAGACTTACTGTATCATGTCATCATTAGTTTCCCAAACTCCTGCAGTTTTTAAGAAACTAGAAAATGTAATCTCTTTCTTTTCTAATATTTTTGCTTCCTCTGTGGCAAATATGCTATTATGAGGTAATTTCATACCAAAGTCCTTAGGCTTCTCCTTTCTTCTCCCTCCACAATGCTAATTGCTTTTCTGTACCCATACACTCCTTGTCTGCAGTCCCGGAATGCTTTCTGATCCTTACAGGTCCTCTTACCTGCTAGGCATTTGCTTTTGCCATATTCTGTTGTCTTTAGAGGATGGCTTCTTTTTCCAGGAACCTTTTCTGATATTTTTCAGTTTTGAGAGATTTTTCAGGGATTAGCGAAGTTTTGACAGATTCCTCCAGTCACCTCCATATCACTTTGTATGCTGAATTTGGTAATTTCTATTCTTATTTTTGATAGTCATTGAAACCAAATCTTCTGAGCTACAAATAAGTGCATTTTAAGTCAAATGCACTGTTAACCTAAGGAAAACGTCCCAAGATTACAAGAATTCACATGATTATGGTTCATGCACCATATATGTTTGATTTTACTTAAAAGTCCATAACAGACGGATCTAGTAACTTGTTCATTGGACTGGAAAGACTTTCAGCTATCTTTCCAAGGGCATATATCCAAATTCTGGAACAGTTAATTTAATTAGTATCAGTTTAATTAAAATGCTTCATGACAGGGATTAGGAAAAAAAAAAAACCAAAAATCAAAAGATCTCCCGCCACTGCCTAAAAGTACGCTTCTTAAATATATATAGGTTGCTTTGAAGAGGCCATTTTTTGACACAAGTCTGCTTGAACAAAGCATTGATTATAGCAGGAGGAACTAATGATCCTCATACCTGCCACCATCAATTTAAACACAAGCTTAAGAAATAACCTTAAATACTCTATTTGGTTATTTTAAATTTAAAAAAAAAAAAATTCCAAACAGATAATTCAGGTTTGGAGATCAGGCCTATTACTTCAGAGTCTCAGCTTTTTCTGCTGAACTCTTCTTTGAATTCAGAGCATTTTAAAATTGGCAACACCCTGTGAAGAGACATCTTTACGGTAAACAGAGCACATCCTCGCCATTTTCAGTCAGTGAGGCTTTGCACTTCTATTTTCATTAGGAGCAGTGTGCTCAGATCTACAATCAATGCTGCCGGGGGAATTCTTGCCTGACAAAACGACAAGGCTGATTCCACGGTATAAGTGAGTGCCGTGGTGTCTATTCCTTGCAAGGCTCTACTTGAAGATTAACTTTCTGGAATAGTAACTGGCTGAAAGACCAAAGATAGTACTGGAAGCGATGAAAACTTCAGAACAAACCCTTAAATGCCTATCTGTGGACGCACTGCCTCTAGGCTGAGCAGTAGATACACGCTAGGGAACATCTGGAGGCTTGACTTGTTCATTGTCCAGTCAGGGTCAGTGGGCACTGGGACTTCTTTGCAGCTCTTCTTCTTGGGTTTGTCTCTCACAGAAACCAAGGTACAGGGGAACCTGGTTAGATGTCCGTAACTAGCCTTACGTGAGCTTAGAGCCAAAGCCTGTACCCAGAGCTAGTAGCCTGCAAACAGTCTCAAGAGCCCAAACTTAATCAGAATTGCACAGATAAATCCATACTGGTTTTTGCTACTTCAGTTGTCACATGGCACAAAAAATATTTCTTCTGAATTATGTTTTTTTGAACAATGCCTATATTATAACTGTTAAATGCATGAATACCATCCTTACAGGATAAAATGCAAAATCGATCTCAAATGAACTGTGATACAGAGAAAGCTTGTGATGGGATGAAGGATGGCAGTCACAAGGACTTAGCAGAACGTGCTAAATAGTGGGCACATTGTGAAAAATGTACTAGGCACTCTGAAAAGTGGAAAGAATGGGCTTAGGAAGGGAAGGTAACAGGAAACTCAAATAATACGATGTGAGATTAAAAAATTGTACTGGGAACACCTTGGAAACACTGAAAACAGAAATATCTGAAAAGAACATGGTCATATCTTGAGGACTATTTTGTCTTTCATAAAGGTACTGACCAATTAATAAAAGAGTATATTAAAAGTAAGACCAAGAGTATCAAAGTAGATTGTGACTGGGACGTGTTTCATTAAAAAATACACTGCTGTTGCGTAAAGAAAGCCCCATGGCTATGCCTCCTTCTGCCTTCCATCAAGGACAAAACGAAGAGATCTCCAAAGAAAAAAAACAATGGCGATAGCAGGAAAGCTAGAGTCGTTTCTCCCTCACAACATCAATCAGTTGTGAGTTAGAACGTTGCCGTGTCGGTGACTAGGTCAGCAGGCCTATGCCCATCAAAGATTACCTCGTACTGGACAAGTACACCAGTGCAAGATGCCTATAAAGAAAGTGAGGATGAAAAAGAGGACATGATTCAATACTTTTCTTTCTTAATGCACTGTCATTGGTAGATAGGAAAAAAAAAAAAAGAAATAAAATCTTCCACAAATAGTCATTCCAACTTTTAAACAAACCTAGGTTAAAAATTGTTTGTACTCCTTTTCTAGCAAGCAAAATTGATGACAGAGAGAATGTTAGGTGAATATTGTAATATATTTTTGAATATGAGTTTATAATTTGTACAGGACAACAAATTTTGCCTGCACATTTAAGAAATACTAACAGGAATCCAAAGTCACTCAAATTTTAGCATTCAGATTTGTGAATTATTCATAAAATAGCTACACACCAGGAACTATGTCTAGAAATGTTGCTGAAAATAGTGCTCTGTCTGTAGACTGATTATAGTAAAAGAGGAAGCTAATTTACTTAAATTGTTTAGATCAAATTATCTGCTTAGCCTTATTATTGAGTATATAGTGCAGTCTATTTTTAACTATGCAACGGAGCTCTCAGAAAAGTATAATGCAGCTTAACATATTCCACTGCTGCAATTTTTTTTTTTTCCCAGTTCTTCATACCCAGATTCAGTCCCTACCGTGGTTTATAAGAAAACTGCTCAGAGCTCAGTAATGCTTACAAAGCAGTGTCTGTTTTACTGATCACTGGGGAGGAGAAATATATGCTCCTGTTTCACTTTTTCCATACAATTATGAAAAATTAGAGAAAATAAGCAAGGGATCTCATTGTATAGACCCAAGGATAAAAAGGGAAAAAGGGGATCAGTCACTGAAACCTTAAAGAAGAATATTAAGTACTATTCAATGGCAGGGAAGAGTGAAAGACAGGGATGATTGATTTTCCTTCAACATATATCTGAGAAATGTGTCAGAAAGCAAGCAAAGCAAGGAGTAAGCTACGATGCATTTGAAACAGAATCCTACAGAATGTGATTTACAGCTGTTCCCAGGTTTTATCCCTTTTTAGCTAGCCATTAGTCTCAAGTAGCTTCCAACAAAGAAAAAAGCTAAACTTGCATAATACACTGACATTTAATGCTCAGAGTCACCACTAACAATCACCTTCAGGTAAACACGAGCCGGCAATGTGCACTTGTGGCTCAGAAGGCCAACGGCATCCTGGGCTGCATCAAGAGGAGCGTGGCCAGCAGGTCGAGGGAGGGGATTCTGCCCCTCTGCTCTGCCCTGGTGAGACCCCACCTGCAGTACTGCGTCCAGTTCTGGAGTCCCCAACATCAGAAGGACGTGGACCAGTTGGAGAGGGTCCAGAGGAGGGCCACGAAGATGCTGAGAGGGCTGGAGCAGCTCTGCTGTGAGGCCAGGCTGGGAGAGCTGGGGCTGTTCAGCCTGGAGAAGAGGAGGCTCCGGGGAGAGCTGAGAGCGGCTCCCAGTGCCCAAAGGGGGCTGCAGGGAAGGTGGGGAGAGACTCTTCAGCAGGGTCTGGTGTGACAGGACGAGGGGGAATGGCTGCAAAATAGAGGGAGATAGATTTAGATTGGATATTAGGAAAATATTTTTACGCTGAGGGTGGTGGAGCCCTGTCCCAGGTTGCCCAGCGAGGCGGTGGATGCCCCATCCCTGGAAACATTCCAGGCCAGGTTGGCCGGGGCTGTGAGCAACCTGATCTGTTTGGAGATGTCCCTGCTCCTGGCAGGGGGTTGGACTGGGTGAGCTTGAAAGGGCCCTTCCCACCCAAACTGTTCTATGCGTCTAAGCTCAGAGTTGCATTTCATACACAGAAAGGCCTATGGAGCTAAACATCATTTATACTCAGTAAGGAATTTGCTCATTTTTCTATTAGTTATCATGCAGGTGTTGTTTCATTATTTGCCAACACCAGGCCTGGAAATTTACAAAACACCGATATGGTAGTTTTGAATTCACATCTTTTTTTTTCCAGCTCAATTTTCAGAGATTATTTTGAGAACAGTGCAATAGCAGAGAGTGAAAAACAGAGCGGTATCTTTTGTTTCTGTACACAGTGGCAGACAACACAATTTCTTTCATCACGCACACTTGCAACCAAGTAATTATATTTGGTGAATAGACAATAAGGAGTAAAATCCTTAACCCTTAGCCTGTCTAATAAGAATTTAGGGATTTAGTTCTACATAATAATTGCTTCACATTATTAATATATGATTATCTTAACCATGTTTAATGGTGAGATAATATGTTGTCACCTAGTGTTTGGTAGTTATTGTACATAATCTAGAAACACAGTGCATTTATTTGATGTTGTCTCACACACGCACATATATTCTCTGTACATTGTGAAGCGGCATAAAGACATGCTACTGAGAGTCATATAGAAGTTATATCATATGTAAGATATCCTTTTTATACCAAACCTACAGCTACTGAGAGTCATATAGAAGTTATATCATATGTAAGATATCCTTTTTATACCAAACCTACAGGGCTAGATTTCATCACAGGATTAGTCAACTAAAAAATCAGCAGACATTACATTCAGTTCCACCTCTATTGCAGCCACTCTGTGGTTTTAGGAATTTTCGCTGTAGTTTCATATCCACGACGATAACACACACTGTTCATATCGTAAGGGAGGTAACAAGATTTTAGAACTCTTTTTTGCTGGGCTGGACTGACCATGTTGAAGTGCTATGACATCCCTAGATTAAAGTCTCTGTCTAAATTAAAATAATTATTATTACCAAAGAGAAATTAAGGAGCAATCTGAAAGACAATGAAATGGAAAAGAGTTCAGTCAGACTTGATCCAAACTTAAATACTTAATGTCTTTCTGCAAATTAAAATTTGCTTGAACAAAAAACCGGAGCTTGGATAACCTATAATTAACCCATGTGAAGTAGTTCTGTGGAGTCCCTCTGAGGAGCTCCTGTGGCACCTGGGACAGCTTTCACCTCCGTGGAGTTTCCACACCATGCCTATCAGGAAGCTTTCACTGCAAAATTAGTCTACTCTTTACTGACTGAACCTGAAAAGTAGAATTATTTACCAAGTGATACAAATTGATCTCTTGGCCTTAATGAAAGTTGTGTTCCAAACTCTTCAAGCTTTTCTAGTGTGCAGAGTACAATTCATTTCCAGATGATCTAAGACCATTCTTCCTCTCTTTAAAAGATGAAGCTTTTGGTCGTCTACCTCCAAATTATGCCCTGGGGATACAATTTTTAATGAGCAGTAGATGTTTTACTATTACATAGATAGCATAAAGAAAGAATTATTTTCCCCTTTCCTCCCAAAGATGTTAATTATTCTATTAATATAAGAAAGCATTTACTACTCTTGTCACACTGGCGCACTTGAAATGGCAGATATCTTGGAAAGAGAAGAGGCAAGCCTATATCCATTTCTGTATTCCTCCCTGCCCTGAAATTCTGTATAGCTTTCTGTGGGAAGAACAAAAGAACAGGACTCATTCTTCCATAAGTTTCCTCAGCAGTCACACGGCTGATTTCACAGTATAATGCTCAGTTCGTAATGCCTCCAGTGCTTACGAAAATAAGGGAGAGAATACTGTTTGTGCGTGTGTTTGACCTCAAATTATGAGAGATTTCAGGAATGTATATTCCTGTATCAACTGGAGGAGGGAGGGAGCGGTCCAGAGCTCGGGTTGGATTTTAATTTTTCTTGGTCTTTCTATTCTCATTCCATCCTTGTTTACTAAAAGAATAATGTTTGTAAAGGGACACTGGAGGCACCCCTTCTTTGTTCACTCTGACACTTCCTTGGCATTTATTATCTCAGTTTGGCAAAATTACATTGCAGCTGTCTGGAAGTGCTACTTAGCCTGTTATGAACTCTGCATGAAGTACTTTTAGATTTGATTTTGTTGAGCCTCCTCCGTTTTAGTAAGTTCTTTCTAATTCGTACGAGTTACATGAACCTTTCGTATGCCATCTCTGCAGTTCATAGTCTGAGCTCACATACAAACACAAAGAAAAGATATGCATGAACCAATGTCTTAAAAAAGATTAAAAATTTATC
>WHYT01017719.1:217509-232837 GCA_009806455.1 Tetrax tetrax | reverse complement strand
TAAGCGTTGACTAGGAGGAACCTCATTGCAAACATACACTGCAAAAAAAACCCAAACATATTCATAGGTAGTGATTTTTCAAACCAGCTCAGTTCCCTTTCCTTTTATTATTCTCTTGTTACAGACTCAGATTAGCCCCAAGGAAGGGTGGCAAGTTTACAGTTCAGCCCAGGATCCTGATGGCCGTTGCATTTGTACTGTCGTTGCGCCTGAACAAAACCTTTGTTCCAGAGATGCCAAAAGCAGGCAGCTCAGACAACTGCTAGAGAAGGTAAGTCTGCCCAACAGATTCCTCCTTTTGATCACTAAACTTCCCATGGAAATCCACTCCATTCCCTCTAAGTTTAATACAAAATGGAGTACTAAGAAAACCTATTTTTTCAGGGTACATTCCCTACCTGTGTTCTCACCATTGCCGTATATCACACCTTTCCCAACCCAAGCCACTTACCTAGCAAACTGAAGTTGCAACTTCTCTCTTGTTCACTCCTCCCAAAACTCTCCCTTACACACAGAGGGGACTGATTTTTCTGTGTAAAAACAGTTACAAATCCCACCTCAAACTAGCTTGTTGCTGTGGGATTTAAACTACAGCTTCTGCTTCAATCATGTAAGACTCTCGAAGGTCATTCCTTGTCTTTTATCAACAAAAAATAAGATACAGACATGACAGCACCTGCAAAAGCAGACTGTAAAGAAAGAAACTGTTTCAATTTTTTTTTCTTTTTTTTTCTTTTCTCAAATAATACTGTTTATTCATTCTTTGGTGGGGCAAACTTTCCCTAAACAGCACAATTCTTATTTCCAGTGTTATCCACTATTGCATATATAGTAAAACCAGTGGTTTTTTGCATCAACCATTGAAAAAAATGTTGCAACCGTGAAAACCCAAACTATTGATCTGCATCCCCTGCAGAATCATAGAATGGTTCGAGTTGGAAGGGACCTTTAAAGCCTACCCAGTCCAACCCCCTGCAAGGAGCAATGTGTCATTCACTACTTCTCATCTGTAAAAAAAAAAATGTGGTTTTCTGCAAATGAGACAATTGAATAAAATTTTTGATTTGATGTCTACTTACAAAATCGTGAGCAAACGCCTACTGAATGATGGGCACACCCCATCTTATCTCTGGATGGTCTCATGAATTCCTTATACTGAATTATTATATAAATGCCTACTAGCAATAAAAATCATGCTCTTCATACTAACCAAAATCTTCAGATCTCAAACCTGTCCCTCCCAAAGTGCTTGGGAGAAAAGCACTTCAGGATGTCCTGCAGCACATCCCGAAAAACAGTCGGTGTCTACAGCAAGTGACCAAGTAGACTCCGTGGCCTTTCAGCTTTTTGTGAGCCGATGGATAACGGTGGTGAAAGGATCTCCCTCGGCCTCAAAGAAGCTCATCCAAACCATTTACGGCTTCAAGGTCTTGCTCCTGATAGTCCTCTGTTAGCCCTGTTCCCCAATTTTTGTCCTGGTATGTGGTTACAGAATTTAAAACTATACCGTGGCATAAATGGTTTTGCAACTAAAGCGTTGACATAAGCACATTTTATTGCCCAACATTTAACGTAACCAGGGAAAAAGGTAAAGGAAGAAGTGCACTTAGAGACTGTTCTTCTTTCACAGGTTCAGAATATGTCCCAGTCTATTGAGGTTTTAAATCTACGGACTCAGAGGGATTTCCAGTACGTTTTAAAAATGGAAACGCAAATGAAAGGGCTGAAGGCCAAGTTTCGGCAAATCGAAGATGACCGGAAGACGTTAATGACGAAGCATTTTCAAGTAGGTTTTATTTTAACACGAACTTTCAAAGCCTGGTGGAAGCAGTGTACTAAGCAGCAATGCATGGACTGCTAAGACCTCAGCTTGAAATGCCCATACAAGAGCAACACTTAAAAAAAAGCATAATAATTTTTCCTTTATGATGATAATCTTTTGCTCCGTTCACTTTAATTGTAATAAGGAGTAACCATTAATTATGAAATCACTAGAGAAATGTCACTATAAACAGATTCTTGCTTTTTTCTGTACCAATGCCCATGCCACACTGAGAAATTTATATTCATTCAAGCTGCAGTGACAAACGGGGAGATCTAATTGAATTAATAGCAAACAACTCGAGAGTTCTGCACTTTTCCTGTTGCCTGACATTTACTGCAGTTGAAGGGAAGAAAGCTGACAATTAATCAGGTTATTGTAGTTTGTATCCAATACAATTAAGATCTAATTTCATGTCTGAAGGTTTGCTATTTTGAATAAGGGGTAGGGGAGGAGAGCAATCATTCCCAGTCACATCTGTGTGATTAAAAAAAACTTTCAAGGAATTTTAATGACAACAAAAACCACAAGCCAGTCCTTTTTTTTGGTGAGGAAAGAGTGTTTCAGAGATTACAAAATAGCATTATGTATTCTGAAAAAAAGCTAGCTGAAGTACTCTTAAGGAAAAAACGTTACGAGAGCACGTTTAAGTTCTTTAAATACCAAGTCAGATAAATTGAAATTTCAAGGCTGCAAGACAGCAAGATAGGATCTAGAAAAAACATTGAGGATTACATTATGTTAACCAAATAGATATTTTTAAAGCGTTTATGAAAGTTCACATAAAATTGACTTAATTTTCTAACTGGTGCTAAAGTTAGATACCTAAACATAGCTAATGGGTCTAATTTATTTTTCAGAGATGTTAAATATCCAATGGGTCTTAATAATATCAGGAATTAAGTACACTATTGATTTGACTACCAAACTTTATTCTTTATGTCATTATTCTGAGCTTAAGTTAGAGTTTGAGCACATCCTTCCAGTTATTTCCAGGGAGTAAGAAGTGTCTCACCATTTTTCCCTTCATCATTCATTGCTGCAATTACAATAAATATATATAATGTCATTATGTATTCTGTATTCTCATTATAGTTTTCCTGGTGAACGAAATATCAAAATTTGAATGTCTGATACACAATGTCAAAGGTAGCAGATTTCTGCAGTACGCTAACCTTTTAAATATTCAATATTCGTATTGGCCAGTCATTTACTTTCAGTTTGACAGCTTGCCAGGAGTACAAAACAGATTTCCAGCCAATCAAATTATAGAGTAATTTAAAAGGTCAACATTATATAATATGCTGCTGGCTTTCTGGAATTTGATCCACTAAAATTACAGTGCTTTATCTGAGACAAAGAAACTCATTTTGGATACAGCTCAACCCCTCAACCCCAGCACGTAAGAAGTGCCAGAGTCTACCTACCACCCACCCGTGTTGCAGTACAAATCAGTTCTTGTATCGCTCATCATAGCACCAAGTGATCACCACAAAAAGTTACAGTACTTTGCTCAAATTATACCTCATGCAGCGTAAATCCTCTCAGGAATAACTTACCACCACGTATTCTCTTAAACACTTACCCTTCTCAGTTTTTACAAGGTTTGCATATTTTTCCATCGTGGTTTACCCAGGATTTTTGGCAGTTCGCTACCCCGCAGCACCAAAACCGAAGTTCATCATTTCAAAATGAAGTAACAAGCCTTTCACTTCTGGAGCTCAGCTTTCTACGTCACAAAGCCTACTCTCCTCGTCATCAAGGAAAACATTAACTGCTCACTTTAACAGGCATAAAGTAGGCTTAAGTTAAGTTTTTAATAAAAAACAGTCAAATAAAAATACCTTTAACTGCAGACAAAAAGATTCACCGCTTCTTTCTGTCCGTGTCGGTCATTCTGCTGCCATCATGTCACTGGAAGAGCCCTTGAGAGCAGAACCAAAACAGCTCCCAACACTCTCCACTCCACTTACAGCAGCACGTCTGCTTATCATCTCAAATGCAAATGCCTAGCTATTAAGGTGACTTGTGTGCAAAATATGCTTCCTAACAACACAGATAAGTCTATTTTGAGTAAATAACAACTCCAATGTGAAAGAAACTATTGAAACAATGTGGGTATACCAGCTAGGTGGTGAACAGATACTGCAGAGCTCTCTAGCTGTCTTAAAACACGCTTGAGAGGCAAAAATTCAGAGTTAGATCTTCAAGCAGCTTAAATGCTGACCCTGCCTATCAGCTTCTTTCACATCTCCTTAGCAAAAGTGCATTTGGCATCATCACTTTATTTATTTTGGCCATGTCCAGTCAAAACCAAAGATGAGCAGATCTCTATATGCAGGTGGTACATCAGTGACAAACCTGTCTGCTCTTCACAAAGCAAAACCTTTGGACTGCAAGGATTCTTTGAGGTTTTCCACGGAATAGTAACCAAACAAAAAACAGCCTCAAGCAATTAGTCTAAATTTACTAAAGCCCCTATCATTAGTGCATTTGAAAGGATAATTAAGAAATTAACTAAGAACAGCCAATACAGGTTACAAACTGAGACAAATTCCCAAAGTCTATGACTCAGCAAAAGTCTGAGAAAGGGGCAACCCAGGATTACAACGTGGAGCCTTATTTTATTTAACCAATGTTTAAGAATAGAATTACCAACACAACAACTGCAAGTGGCAAAAAAAAAAAAAACCAATTTGTGATAGTCCAGAGGAGAGATCAACCGAGGAAGTTCAAAGGCACCTAGTGATGGAGCAGGATGACAGATACCAAGCGCAGTTAAGAACTGTGGATTTTTTACTTCAGAAGGAGGAGGTATACATCACTGTGGCCAGAACAGAACTAAACAGCGTTAAATAGCCTTCGGGGGAAAAAAGTGAATTCTGTATTCCTGAGGAGTGAAATAGAAATTAACAGCTCACCAACTATGACACGTCACTTAGCTTTCAGGCCTAATCACCTTCTCTCAAAAAATGCACAGTTAGCAGGGATTTATATCCCCTGATGTGAAAGCCAGACCTTCACGGGTTTGGTTCAGATCATTTGAAGGTAACTCTGTACTTTCAGTAGAAAAACTGCATTTTAGCTACCGCGTACTACCATTAAGTCTGAGGTTTCCAAGACTTTCACAATACACTAATAACAAACCTGTAACTAAAACCAATGATAAGTTTCAAGTCATTTTAATAATTATGCATAAATATTAAATTAAAGGGAATTAGGGGACTGAACTCCTTTAAACTGCTCTAATGCACATCCGATTGCCTTTAACAGGAGTTGAAAGAAAAGATGGATGAGCTCCTGCCACTGATCCCAGTTCTGGAACAATACAAAACCGATGCCAAATTAATCACCCAGTTCAAGGAGGAAATTAGGAATCTGTCTACTGTCCTCACTGGGATTCAGGAAGAAATTGGTGCTTATGACTATGAGGAACTACACCAGCGTGTAATCAGTTTAGAAACCAGACTTCGAGACTGCATGAAAAAGCTCAGTAAGTTTACCATTTCATGGCAAATTTGGTCCCTCAGCTGTATCTTTTTACTTGTCTCTATAGAAAGATGAAACTTTTCTTTTTTCTTGTTTGCTGAAAGACTGGAATATATTCTCATCTGTGCTACCCTCATAAAACTCAAGAGTAACTCGACCTAAGGTCAGTCATGTCGTTCTAAGTTTGCACCAATGATTTTATAGAATAATCTGCCCTGCTGTATACAGAAGGAATTAAGATGAAAAACTGTAACAATCAGCAACTTTAAAGTCTAAGAGATTTAAAACTAGTTGGAGAGCTACAAATATTCTTTTAAAAAAAGTTCTGACACAGGCATTGCTACTTAGGTAATTGTTGGGATGGCAGCATGGAAAAAAAAAAATTTTGTGGGAACTAGACCAGAATCAGTTTTGAGGTGTCCACATCATAACCCTGTCATCTTGCTATGACACTTGAGGCCGCTCTGACTGTACCGTCTTCAGACCTGTAATATTAGAGTTAGGAGAGATGTGCCATTCTCCAGTTTGCAATACAGCATAATTAAGCATTACACCTAATTTAAGGGAATAAAGCATGATTGTTGTAGGAAGCGCAGCAACAATCCTTTGTGAGCGTGGCACTGGAGCACCACACATCAGGCAGCCTCCATCTTGTTCACTCACGTGCTGGAGTTAGTTAGAAAAAAGTCAAATGTTCATCATCTCTGAAAATCAGCACTAGCTCAGTATCGGCTACCCAAACTAAAAGCCTGAAGTATCATTATCAAGAGTCAGCCTTAACTACCTAAAGAGGGATAATTAGTACCCCCCTGCTTTACAGCCACAATGCAAAGTCTCCCCACTCCCCCAAGCTATCCCTGTGCTCTGAGACTCCTACGTGGATCATAGAATCACAGAACAGTTTGGCTGGGAAGGGACCTTCAAAGGCCACCCAGGCCAACCCCCCTGCCCGGAGCAGGGACCTCTCCAACCGGATCAGGTTGCTCAGAGCCCCGGCCAACCTGGCCTGGAATGTTTCCAGGGATGGGGCATCCACCGCCTCTCTGGGCAACCTGGGACACTGCTCCACCACCCTCAGCATAAAAAAAAAAAAAATTTCCCACTATGTAATCTAAATCTGTCTCCCTCTATTTTAAAACCATTATGCCTAGTCCTGTCACAACAGGATCAACTATTGCAGTCAGAATTGCTACAGCCAGCAATCCAGCCCCTCCGTGAGAAATAAACGCTTTGTAAGTTAACACTGAACAGGGAAGCGTAAGCAGTGCCTCTTTACTTTTGTCAGAAAAATCTAGGTTAGGTTAGCCTCTTAAATCATTTATTTTCAATGTCTTTATTTTACACTGGAAATAACGCAGTGATGATGGGCTAAAAGACATGAAAGACTTCTTCAAACAGAAATTTCTTACAGTCCTGTTTTCCCCTCAGCACACACACATAATAGCGCGTTGCTGCATTGACACGAGGCAGGCAGGAGAAAATGGCTGCACAGCAGTTCCACAGCACGCGAAAACGCTCGTAGAAATACTCAGTATTTTCTGAGAGGGAGCGTTCCAGTGAGTTTATTGGGCACCAAAAGATCACCAGCTTATCTTTAATGAGTTTGCTTGTATGGCATATTCTTGCAACATTGATCAGTGAAGTGACTACAATACATTTTACGCCTCAGAAGGACTAGGTGTGTTCACAGGGGTTTTTTCTTTGTTCTTCAACCACATTTCTCCTGTCTATCCTGAATTCCTGCAACACATTCTGTTTCTCTTGATGTACTAATGTAAAAAAACCCACCTATTAAAATTACATATATTAACAATAGAGAGAATTTTTTGTATGAAATAGGTTATTAAGCACATCCATTATTAAAAGAGGTTTGAATAGGTTATTAGGCACATCCATTATTAAAAGAGGTTTTGGGCTTCTCTGAATAACAGACTTATTCATCCTTACTGGCATTGTTCCTTGGTTTTAGATGCTTAAATGACTTTCATGCTTGCCTGCTAATGGACTGGCTGTATTTCTGGCTTACCCCCGCATGCCTTTGAAAGTACAAACAGCTTCCGTTAGGCGTTCTGTGATTACCTCCTCAGAGCTGGCCCTGTGCTCAGATCAGCAAGCACACAGGCCAAAGAGCTTTCATGCCTACGCCTTCTCCCCAGCCACGCTCGCCGTGCTGGAGGTGGCCGAGCTGGGACCGACCACGCATGGTCGCAGAAGCCTTCAGCAGCAGGAGGCAGACTGGCCCCTCCGCGCCGCAGGATCTGCCTGGAATCTTCACAACATAATTATCTAACCGGTGTGCGTAATAGCTGTTTTCCATCCTCCTCCCCAGCAGGTGTTTTGCAGCAGTACAGTGCATTATTTATATTGTCCTGGCCACTGCAAAGGGATCTTCCATCTGCACTGGCAACACTTCAACAGCCATTAACATACAGTAAGCAGTTGTCTTACTTTCACCGAGGTTTAATGACTACCACAGCAGTTGTGATGACTGAAACTTGCTCCTTCTCTTTCGTAAAAGAGAAAATTCAGGCTGAAGCCGCGGAGAAGTTTGTCTGTAAAATTTTAAGAGGGTGCATGCAATCACACGCAGAGGAACAGAGCGCGTGTGATGGCGCACACCACAAACTCACACACACTTACGCGCGTACGGGCTGGCAGTCACGTAAGGCGCGTGCATTCATAGGAGAATGCAGGTTGTACAGTATGCTTGAGACCCTCACATTCTTTTCATGATGTGTCATAATTTACTACCTACAATAAATACAATAACGATGCTTATGAACACTTCAAGAGAATGCTTTGTTTGTATTTCCCTTGCAAGTCGTTCTATAAATCACACACTCAGTGTCTGTAGAGCGGCTACCGCTGCTCATTTGCATGACAGGGACCGAGACTATCAACGATCTATTCCTAGCTATCTTCAAAACAGCTCCTGTCCAAATGGTCTGTCACAACCTTCTGCTTTTTGCTCACTTTGGAGCAGCTTTCCAGGTGCGTTCTGCCCCACAGACTTTCCCAGCCTACAGGGGTAGCACATCTACTTCCTATTTTTAACGGTCGCTCCGTGCCCAGCCTCTTCCTTGATGTAAATACAGGAAATCACAGACAGAGTGACTGGAGCCCACAGTACAAAACTGTTAAGCACCTAGATTGTGCATGGTATGATGTTCCTTCTACAGTTCAGTTTAGGACGGATAAACACTTAGAGGTTTGCTTTTCAGTTACTACAACCAGTTATGGTTGGGATTTTCTAGCGTAGGTAGCTGCTTCTTTCAAAGTCAAGGGAAAGAAACTGAGTGCTGCTAAAAATCCCACTTCTTTTCTGTATAACCCCATCTGACCCTCTTAGTGGTGGAAAAATGCCCAGAAATATCTTATTTTTCTTAGTGTTCCTGACATTTGCTAGTGTGGATATATATTTGACCTACCTTCTCACTAGCATCTGGTCCTTCTCCCGTCAAGGAATTAATGAGCAGAGGTGTGCTATAAACCAGAACTTTTCAATCAGTAAAAAAGAGCTTTTGCATCAGCACAAGAGTTAGCTCCACATCTCATATGTTCCCTTCTGCCAGGAAAAAATAAAAGAAAAAAAAAAAAAAAAGGCATTTGCCAGTTTTAATTCTCAGCCACCTCACTGCTATGGAAAATCCATAGCCCAGAAGCGTTTCCCATTTCACATGACATTTGGCTACGTTCTGTTTCCCTACATACAAAATGAGCTAAAGAAATGTCTCAACTGGAAACTAATTGGATTTTTTTTATTTTTTTTTTTAAATCTCAGACACCTAGGCTTGCCATGCCACAAAAGCGTTAGAATCATAGAATAGTTAGGGTTGGAAGGGACCTTTAAAGGTCATCTGGTCCTCCTTTTCAATAGATTAATATCATCATTCCCTAGGAAGAAATCTCAGCATGCAAGATCAATTTTGGTATACCCACACAAACAACTGTAAGGGTCACTCTGCAGCTAAGAATATAGGCTGGGATTAGACCAACGCATTTTACACTTCAGACGACGCTCTTTCCAATTCGGGTGGAGGAGTGAGAACTTCGTGCACTGAATGCAAAGTTGGAAGGGCTTAAAACCACCCAGAAGACTCACCTTGCTTTGTCAGTGACCTGTTAAACCTTCTATTGAGCTTCACTCTTGGAAGAGTTGTCATTCGTTTAACTTCTTAATCAAATGCAACAGCAGGCTTGGGCAAGCTGTAAGGGAATTATCTTTATAAAGTTCATATTGCTAATTATTTCAGTGTTAAATAAATTGATGAAGTCCATATTGTAGTAACATGTCATCAGAATGCTGTGATATTCATCTGGGACAAATTACTCAATTGCAGTAATAAATCAATAATACTTCAGCACAGACAACACACTTACTACTTTATAACGAATAAAACGTAAGCAATCCCAATTCTGCCAGGGTTAGTAGGTCAGCTACAGTGAACAGATAAACCCATTTGAAGGCAGGCCTCCAAAAGACAGAGCTGGAGAAAACAGCCATACCTTTCTCTCGAGGAACGAAAAATCAGTTTTACCGTTTTCTTAAACGCAGTCACTTGATTCTCTCAACTTCCAATCAAATAGTGGCATTTGAGGACTGTCTGAAGGTCTGACAGAATAAAGCGTGAACTGAATTTCAGAGGGAGTTCTGACTACTCAAAAGATATTTAAAATCATACATTTTAAATATGAAGTTTTAAATATTTAGTTTTAAATACCAGTTCCACCAAGTAATATCAGAAATAGGCAGATGGATGTTTCTGTTTAATGAATAAGGAAAAGAAAGGATGGGACGTGCTATAGCACAGGAGGAAAATAAAAAATAATCCTCTGACAAGTTGCTCTGTTTTGTTACACTGAGAAGAGAAGTTTTGGTGCTTTTTCAGTCAGCTGTCTGTCAGCTACACAGCAACTTCCCTAACAGTCTTCCTTTCTTGATCCCTACGTGCTATGTGGGAACAAAAAACTAAGCAGGTAAATATTCCCTGACCCAAAGCACCCATCATTTCGAGGCTCAAGTACAATGTCGTCTCTTTTTTCACGTTGAACAGTATCTCAGTGCATTTTGAAAGATCATTCTCTCAAAGCATCTGACTTCCATCGCAAGGGAAAGCTGCTTTGTTCACACAGTTTAAACCAAATCAAGACTGAAGAGGTTAATTAACAACACGTAATTACCTGGCAATCCCTGAACTACGCATGCAGGATCTCCTGCTGGAGAGGTGGGGCCTCAGGCTCGGTGCGTTCCTGTGGGGAGCACCCCGCAAACCACTAACACACACGCTGGTGAGAAAGCCCCCGAGCTCACACGCACCCGCCCTGGCTGTGGGACGCAGCTCCGACTCCACTGGCTGGGCGCCGGCTGCTCTGCCCGGCCTTGGCAGAAGTCACCGCGCCGGCAGACGGCTTTGCAAATTCAACCCAACGCTACGCACGCGCCCGCGCCTCTCCAACAACCCCAATAAAAGCCATCACCTTGGTAGGATATAGTCCCTCTACTTCCCAGGCTAACAGCAGTTCATTGCGATAGAAAAACAGCACTCGGCACGCAATCCCAGCAGCCTATCTATAAAAAATTCCAGAATAAACCACTACGTCCTATGACAACCAGCTGTTCTTTCTGAACTTCAGACGGGCCCGCGTTACTGGAGCGGCCACACGTGTGTAACCACAGGACTGGAACGGGCATTTCTGTACGAGCCTGGATGTTTTTCCTGTCTCCCCTAACCCTCCCTGTTAGCATGGTCAATGGAAAACCAAAATATCTGTCAATCCTAGCCTTGCACTGAGTTTTTTAAAGGCAAAAGCGAGGGCGGTTTAAGTCTTATTTTCATTTATTATTAAATGTTATTAACTTCCGCTCGGAACATGTTTTACTAGGTTCTATTTTTCTTTATGCCCAGAAAACGTAACTGTGCTTTAAATACATAAAAACAAAAATATACACACATTTTTATTTGCATATTTGTACATATTTATTGTACTGCTCAGTACAGAAATATTCATACCATGAAGATGACAATCCACCTTCGACGTAAGCCTGAACCCCCTGGAGTCACTATTTTAGAGCAGTTGGTCTTGTGCTCTGACTGATGTCAAGGAGAGTTGTGTAATTATTTGCATTAATGCATTTGCTTTTCTCATTTCAGCATGTGGCAAATTGATGAAAATTACAGGCCCCATTACAGTCAAGATATCCGGAACCCGATTTGGAGCCTGGATGACAGATCCATTAGCATCAGAGAAAAACAACAGAGTACGTTAAGGCATTGAATAGCTTTGTGTCCTTCTGGAGTTTTACTTGCTTTATTTTCATCTTTAAAAATTTATTCTCCCCCTAGGAGGTTATACCTGTAAGCATGTTTCTTCTACTTGCATCATTTTCACTGTTAAACATCTTCAGAGAAAACACAACAGCGTTTGCGCAATGGCATCCAAAGACAAAAATTAGCTAAGCACCTTCTTGCCGCTTTCTTCAGCTCTTTCAGGGGTGACATACACCCATCTGAACCAACTACACAATTTTTTTCCCCTCTACCATATTTAATTGAACTTGGGTCTTTCATAACCCAAGTAATGCAACACAAACACGAACGCTTTTACCCAAGAGCGTAGCTCCTAATGCAGCAGAGTCAAAAACTGCAGGACAAAGACACAAATTAGAACAAAACTGCATCCCGCACGGCATCGCGACTAATAGGAAGGTGAGGAGCTGAACTGGCATTTATACAAATATTTTTAATGCCACTTTTTCAACTGGTACCAAAAAATCTCTAGAAATGACTGGGGTTTTTTATTAGTCAGGATTTGATTTGTCCTCTCACAAATTTAAAGGAGAAAAGGCAAAATGCTTGAAGGAAAAAATGGGGGAATGGAAGTTGGCATAGAGAATACGAAAAATATTGATTTTGTTTTCTTTTAAGGGGAAAAAATGGTTCCTGTACTTTACTGGTTTCATTGCTATTATATTTGGTTTCTTTACTAAGAATACGCTATTTGTCACCAATCAGAGGTTCGGCTGAAGAAAATCCAACCAAATTTATTCCTAAGCATAAATCCAAGCTTAGCTCACATGTCATTTCCTATCTCTCTCTCCGATTATTAGTCTCTAATAATTAGTGTCTTTAAGCAAGCTCCGCACAGCAGAGACCCAAACACTGAATAATACAAAATAAATTTATCTGAAAATGCAGACACTGCAGATAGTAACAGTCTTCACGAGAGTTCACCTGTGCAGGTAAGTTTTGATACAGAAATTCAAAAGCTCCTCACGTTTTTGTAACCAGAATGCAGACGTTATTGTCCTTTGATAGCCTGCTGCACCCCTAAAACCTTTTTTTTCTTCTTTTTCTACAAAGTATCCATCGTAGCATATCATGATCACGTACCACAGATTGCCTTCCAGGTGTTTACTCCCAATCTTTGTTTTCCTTCCAGGTCTGGTACATGGATAGCTACACTAACAATAAAATTGTCCGCGAATATAAATCAATCGCAGACTTTGTCAGCGGGGCTGAATCAAGGACGTACAGCCTTCCATTCAAATGGGCAGGAACCAACCACGTGGTCTACAACGGCTCCCTCTATTTCAACAAGTATCAGAGCAACATCATCATCAAATACAGCTTCGACACCGGGCGGGTGCTCGCGCAGCGCAGCCTCGAGTACGCCGGCTTTCACAACGTCTACCCTTACACCTGGGGTGGTTTTTCCGATATCGACCTGATGGCAGATGAAATTGGGCTCTGGGCCGTCTACGCCACCAACCAGAACGCGGGCAACATTGTCATCAGCCAGCTAAACCAGGATACGCTGGAGGTGCTGAAGAGCTGGAGCACGGGCTACCCGAAGAGGAGCGCTGGAGAGTCCTTCATGATCTGCGGCACCTTGTACGTCACTAACTCCCACTTGACAGGCGCCAAGGTCTACTACTCTTATTCCACAAAAACCTCCACGTACGAGTACACGGACATTCCCTTCCATAATCAGTATTTTCATATATCCATGCTTGACTACAATGCAAGAGATAGAGCTCTCTATGCCTGGAATAACGGACACCAAGTCCTGTTCAACGTCACTCTTTTCCACGTCATTAAAACCGAAGATGACACATAATGTTCTTTCCCTTCACTTTCCTTCACCTGCCTCCCTCAAAGCAGTGTCATTTGTGATAAACTCTAAAAGCATCCATTCCTCTCAGTTCCTTTTAATTCATATTTCTTTTTTTTTCCATTAAGGAAAAGCAACATTTTCTACCATATAATGCATTTCAAATACGGCTGAGCCTGTCAAAAAATGACCTGTTGGAAATAAAAGCAACTTAAACTCATGATTCTACAAGGTCTGTCAAGACCTTGTCTTGAAAAGCACTAAGGAGGATTTAAGTGGAAAAAGACAGTTTTAAAAAGATTATGATCTGCCTTATTTTAGAGTCAGAGACTAATGGTGGCTTAAATGCATGAATGTCTTTTTTTACCTCATTTCTGTTTTTAATCTGTTGCTCAACTTCAGGAAATATTTGGGTAGTGTCAGATACCTATTGCACATTCTATTTTTTTTTTTTTTTAATTTATTCCAAAAGAAAGATTTGGGAATTTCATTTACTTGAACATGGAGTACGATTCATTCTGCCATCACCCAATTTCAGATGTGGTGCTGTACAGTATGTTTTTAAATCTCTTGCAGACATTTTCTTGACAGTATGTATTTCTACCATTGTAACCACCATTGTGCAATTGTATCTCTTCACTTACGTGAAAGTAAACCAAGTACTATTTTTTATAAAATTTATTGAAGCTTAACTGCAGTTCTGGCTATGGATCAATCGAAAGCAGTAAAAATCTGAAAGAACGTTGTTATTTCTGAGAAAGATCAATAGTTTCTCAGGTGCATGATCCCCGTTCTCAGCTTTGCCCTTCTTACCCACCACTGGTGCTTACTGGAAAATTTGCAACTTTGAAGCCTCGTACCAGTCCCAGCTTTACAATTGTTTCCCTGCCCAATTTTTATCTTACGCTGCTGGCTCCTCTTCTCTCATTCTCTTTTTCTTTGAGAAAAAGGAACGAGGTGCTATTCATCTATTTTGGCATAAAGAGAAATAAACTAACATAAAGAAGTAGTATAAGACTTTTTATTAAGTTGAGCTACCACATAATGCCAAAGACAGGTATCCAAAACAGTTGTGTGAAAGCTGAATTCCTCAAAATGGGAAATTCTCTTTATACCCTTTGAATTGGGGCTCATAGAAAAGCAGGAACATTTCTGAAGATGTTCCTATTTAAAAAATTAATTGCGCTAACATTTTGACAGATCTATTTTGGAGACATTTGATTTGCTGGTTCTTCCAGCACACCAGCTGAGACCACCTTACGTCTCTGTAACGTTTTTATTATTATAAACATAGACATCCACAGACATGTACAGGTCTGCTTTACAATATAAGCCCACATGGAGCTAAACAACAAATTGCCTTCTTTTTCATACTGGTTGTAAAACAGAAAAGTACTAATTAGGTTTTAAGAATCAGTAAAGGGGAAAAAAAAAAAAATCCAATAATTTACATTACAACATGGCCAGAGAAAAGTTACTCCTCTGCCTCACCGAAGTAATAGCTCTTATCCCTTACAATCAGGTGCCCAGGATTTGGAGAGACCAAGTTCAGGTAAACCAAGAAATTAAACCACTTTCACTCCTGTAATCAGCTTCCCTGTACTGACAGCGGCCGCCTCTGTGACACGTGGAAGTGTATACGGCTATTGATGTCATAGAGGAATGTTTTTTGAAAATGAAGGATGGTCAGATTTTTATCAAAATCCCTAACCTTTCCCACACACACAGAGTATTCTTCAACAAAGCGGAACTTTTTCACAAATACGGCATTCTTCAGAACATTTGTTATTAGATTGAGGAATTAAACTTCTTTCTGCTGTGTCATCATAAACTAGACTAATAGTCATGACACGAAGAACACTTCATCTAAAAAAAAAAAAAAAAAAAAAAAAAAAAGAAAAAATT
>WHYT01017719.1:145457-161988 GCA_009806455.1 Tetrax tetrax | reverse complement strand
GAGCCTTTATAGCCCCCTTCAGGACCAGATCTATACCCTGGGAGCCATAATATCTCCTTTGGGACCCACATATACTCGCTTTGGGATCCTATACCCATGCTCCAAGGGGGTATATGATGTCCAAAAGAGTGTCTATCGTGTCCCTAAAGGGGATATAAGGGCTGCAAGGCCCTACAGTGTCTCAAAGGTGGTCTATAGGGTCCCAAAGAAGGACATAAGGGCTCAGAGGAGCTAGAGGGGGTTCCCAAAGAGGGATATAAGGGCTCAGAGGCCTTTTTGAGGGTCTCCAAGGGGGTATATAGGATCCCAAAAGGAGTATATGTGGGTCCCAAAACAGGTTATTAGGGCTCAAAAAGGCATACATGGGGTCCTCCTAAAGGGGCTATAAGGGCTCAGAGGGTGTATTTGGGGGTCCCAAATAGGCATATATGAGCCTATTTGGCTACCCTCATATATGAGGGTAGAAGGGGACTTGTAGGGGGTATATGGGGTATGGAAAGACAATATAAGGGCTCACGGGTGGTATTTTGGCACCCAAGGCGGGTATAAAGGGTCCCAAAAGGGGTATAAGGGCTCATATTGTGGTTTCAAAAGGTGGTATACAGATGTCTTTTTTAGGATCCTCAAGGAAGTATATTAGATCCCAAATAGAATATGTGTCCCAAAGGGGGTATTAGGGCTCACGGGGCATATCTGGGGTCCTAATGGGGGCTATAATGGCTCACAGGGTGTATTTGTGATTTCCAAAGGGGTACATATATTGGCACACAGGAGTATAAGGCACCCATAGGGGATATATGGGGTCCTGAAAGGGGATATAAGGGCTCACAGATGGTATTTTGGCTCCCAAACAGCATTGCCGTGGTTTAGCCTGGATCAGGAGCAGTCCACACAGTCTGTCTTTCTCTCCCCCCACCCTCCGAGGGAACAGGGAGAGATAATACAAGAAAAAAAAAACGCTCGAGGTTTGATATAAGGACATGGAGAAATCCTTCAAGTTACTGTTATGGACAAAACAGACTCAACTTGGGGAAAACTATTCATATATTAGTAAAAACAAAGCAGGATAATGAGACAGAGAACAAGGTAACCTCCCCCTACCCCTCCCTCTTCCCAGGCTTAACATTATCTCTACTACCTTTGCCCCCTGAGCGGCACAGGGGAAGAGAGAATGAGGGTGGCAGTCAGTTCATCACATGTTGTTTTACGCCGCTGCTTCGTTGTCGGGGGAAGAACTCCTCACATTCCTCCCCTGCTCCTTCGTGGGGTCCCTCCCACGGGCCGCAGTCCTTCGTGAAACTGCTCCGGCGTGGGTCATCTCTTCCACGGGGTGCAGCTTACAGAAGCTGCCACCTTGGGCCCCCCCTCACTGGAACAAAACCAGAACAGATCTATAGGGTGCCAAAGCAGATATAAGGGCTCACAGGTGGTATTTTGGCTCCAAAAGAGGGAATGTAAGGGCCCTAAAAGGGACATAAGGGCTTCTAGGGGGTATACAGTGTCCCAGAGAGGGTCTATAGGGTCCCTAAAAGGGATATAAGGGTCCAGAGAGGATATAAAGGGGCCCCAAAAAAGGCAGTATAAGGGCTCAGAGGGGTTATATGGGGTATCAAAGAGGGATATAAGTGCTCAGAAGGGCTATAGAAAGGTTTCAAAGAAGTATATAAGTGCTTAGAGGGGCTAGATCGGGTCCCGAAGAGGGATACAACGGCTTAGCGGCCTTTTTTAGGGTTCCCAAGGGAGTATACAGGAACCCAAAGGGAGGGTATGTGGCTCCCAAAGGGGATATTAAGGTGTTGGCTCTTTCTCCTTTCACCTGTTCTCTTGCTGGAACACAGAATCACCCAGCAATCCACTTGCTACATGCTATAGTCCATCCCAAATTAATAGGACTACAATCCTCACTCAGCCAAATCTCCTCTGTGATTTAATCTTCTCTTAGTCAAGTGTATTTGGACATCTCACCTGCTGAAATCACAGGCAAGTCGTATTTTACTACAGATAAAATACATCTAAGGGATAAGACATACCAGTCTATGATGAGGTTCAAAAGTGGTGAGCGACTTCATCCGTCTCCACCTGTGGACGCCCAAAGTGGCAGATGTTAAAAGAAATCCTGAAAGACAGAGTTAATTCGAAGACTTTTCCAAAATCCATAGCGTATTGAAAAATCAAAAGTAGTCTTGGCTTGAAGATATAGACAAAACCAGAACATGTAAGTGAACTGTCATTTGCATAGCAAAGAAAAACAATTCCTGGGACAGCTTCATCCCCTCTCCAGTGCTTGTAAGCACACGCACAAGCTGAACGATTCAGGTCAGCGTTTCAATTCCCACTCTAATGCTTATAAAGACACACACACAGAATTCAAACCTCAAACTGAAAACTGGGTTGGTCCTAGCTGTATCTTGCAGTAAGGATACCCACAGTAATATATCCATTTTCCAGCTCTTCCACAGAGACCATTCATGTGGAGACCTTGCAGTATTTTGTTTTGAAAACCAGAAGCGAAAGAATCATGTTTGAGAGTGACTTCCTATTTTATTTTTATAGGGAATTTTACCATTTCTGAGACAGATAGATTACAACCAAGTCCAAAGGACCCAAACTATCCTACTTTTAAAAAAGGTTTTGCCCAGAGGTCAGAAGAAGTGGATTCTTTTGACCCCCTAACAAAAAGCCTTTCAGGAACACTGAACATCCTTACTCTCTGATGTAAATGAGAGTAGCTTCAAAGCTACTCTAAATTCCACTTTGTCTGCAAAAGCCAGGGAAATTATGCCTGCCAGAGGCTGTTGCAATACAGTATACTCTGAGGATGAAGAACAGAACAGGCAGCTAACCTGCTGCCTTTTTTTTCTCCATAGGGATTTATCTTACCAGTGGGCAACCTTAGCTGCCCAGTTAGAACGATTGCTAGCCTCTTGTTTTTCATAGCAGCACCAGAAATGAAGATTTATCTTGATAATCCTTTGTAGAGAATCACATAATCTTTCGCAGAGACCGCAGTCTATGCTTCCAGGTTATCACAGCTCCACAAACACAAAGGTAGCAACTGAGCAATGAATAGAGTACAGCTTTTTGGGATTCTAACTCCCACAGTATGGATTACCTATCGACATTATGAGAAGGACCTAGGAGCTTCACCTTTCTCAGTTTCTGATACGACCCAATACAGCCCCAAGGAAGCTGGCTGGGTAAGCCTGCAAAAGAGTATCACATATATCGCTCAGGATTGTTCTTAGTTCACATAGAAAATATCCTTTTTCACAAACAGTACACGTAAAACTTCACCACGTCTACCAGAAAAGTTAGCACTGGAGCATTTTTAAACCACGCTCTACAGGGAAAAAGTTTGAGTTCATGAAACCGTGCCAAGCTTGGTTATTTCTACAGAACAACATTCATCTTTTCAAAATGCGGTCTTTGAAGCATTTCTGCCATTAAAAGAAATACAATTTATGATATCATCAGGCGTTGACGTCATATCTTGACACAGAGTCTAACTGTTGAGGACAGGCTACATTGCAGCTGCTGCAACTGGCTATGACTGCTGCAAAATAAATCCTCCAAAGTCATCAAAGGACAAAAGTTATTGTCATTGTTTTGGCAGTGTGCTGAATTTATAAGCACTAGATGTTGCAAACCCCTCGATGCTTCTTTTCAAACTACACCCAGTGGCAAAATACAGAGTATTGTCTATCTTTAACACAGATTTTTCACTAAGAATGATGAGAGCAAGCAGACTTTTATTCCTCCACGCTTTTCTCCTCATGATCACCTTATATTTTTAACTTCCTGTCATAGTTCAGCCCTGTTTGGGACCAGACTACGCAGTCTCTCTCTCACTCCCCCCCCCCACTCTCCCCCACTCTGAGAGAACAGGGGGAGATGATATAAGAAAAACAGCTCGATTTTTGAGATAAGGACGGGGAGAAATCCTTACAGTTACTGTTAGAGGCAAAACAGACTCGACTTGGGGAAAACTATTAATTTATTTCTAAAACTAGCAGAAGAAAGCAACAGAGAACAAGATAACCTCCCCTACCCCACCCTCTTCCCAGGCTTAACATTATCTCTACTACCTTTGCCCCCCGAGCAGTACAGGGGGGAAGAGGGAATGGGGGTTGCACTCAGTTCATCACGCGTTGTTTTACGCTGCTGCTTCATTGTCAGGGGAAGAACTCCTCACATCCCTCCCCTGCTCCAGCGTGGGGTCCCTCCCACGGCTGCAGTCCTTCGTGGAACTGCTCTGGCGTGGGTCATCTCTTCCACGGGGTGCAGCCCCTCCAGAACGGCTGCCCCAGCGGGGCCTCCACGGGCCACAGCCTCCTCCAGGCACCCGCCTGCCCCGGCGTGGGGTCCTCCCCGGGCTGCGGGGGGATCTCTGCTCCTCCGTGGGCTCCCCGGGCTGCGGGGGGATCTCTGCTCCTCCGCGGGCTCAGGATGGGCTGTGTTGGTCATTGGGACACGGGGTGGTGAGACATGGTGCATTGTTCATTTTGTATATTTTTGTAGCTTCATATTCTTTTACTACTGTAGTTTTCCATTGCTCTTCTAGTAAACTGTCTTCATCTCAACCCATGAGTTTTCCTTTCTTCCCAGTTTCTCTCCCCCATCCCATTTGGGAAGGGGAAGGTGAGCGAGTATGGTGACTCAGGCTAAACCACAGCACCTCCACTGTGATAAAACAATCCCAAACCAAAGCAGGTAGAATACACTTTCAGGTGGGTTTTGTGGGTTGTGGGTTTTTTTTAATTCCTTAAACAGCATGAAAAACGTATTTGAGGTCTATCTTCTTAAGGAAAAGCGTGAAAAAAAAATATCAGTGTATAACTAAGCCATGTGAAAGTCTGCTGCCTTGTATTTTCCCAGATATATGCTGAACACAGAAACACTCACTCTCCCTTTCTCAGTTCCTCTCTTTGTGCATATGCCAAACGCTGGCATGCAGGCTGCCCGAAGGGAATAGCATATCATCTCCGGAAAGTTGTTAACATAAGGCTGAGCGTGTACCGTGCCATTATTATGACAGCTTGCTCTAAAACAGAAGAGACAAGCAGAAGGGAGGGAAATGTGTACAGCTCTTGTTTCTACCACATATGTCTACTGTTCACTCCTAAATATTAAGCTTACTGTGATCCAGAATGCAGACAACTGAAAAGCACAGAGCACTTCAGCAATTCCGTTTGCTGTAACTGGTTTTGCCCATTTTTCTCCCTGACAATTAGAATAATCTTCTACACAGGCTTCTGAGTCTCTAACTGCAGTCAAAATACATGTCACAAATGTCCTGCATGACACAAGGACCTCTTCAGCTCTTCTCCTCCTCTGAATTGCGGGATCATTTGGATCCAACCCGCAGAGGTTTCCTGTATGGCAAGAAACACTAAGCTACAGCAAGAATCCACTCACTTCATATTGCTTGCACTGGCCAGTCCGGATTAAACACAATAAGCAAACTTTGCCACGTCATTTAGTTATTTCTCCTTAATTCATTATATTCCCACCTCATAGAATTAGCTTGGAAGCATTGAAAACACATGACTTTCGCCGATATTTTAAACAAAATATTTGTGAATTGTTTCCATTAGCTTCTTGAGTATTTTCCCCAGAGCGGCCACCGCAGCCTTGAAATACCCAAGAACTCTGCCTGCTCCCATGGTGCCACCTCCTGCCACAGCTATTCTCTGCTCTTTTCTTCATACTACAACAGTTTCTGGTATTCCCTGCCCTCTTTCTTTTTTTAATAGGCCCAAAGATACATTAATTTTTAATTTCCTTTCTACCTCTTGCATAATTAAACTGGAGAACAGATGTCTTGCATTCTGTGATTCAATCAAACCAAGAATGGTAAAAGCACAGTGTTTCTCTCCATCAATGCTCACGTTTATCTTCTACCTTCTGTTATTGATAGTGTTTTTAAAACAGGGTTGATAAACGCATTTGACATATTTGGGTCAATCTGCCAGTTCTCTACCATTTGCCAATAAACAACAATTGTTTGTACCCTTTATAAATAACTTCAATGCAAGGATTTCCCTGGTTTGGGACAGAGCAACTGGTCAGAAGAGTAGAGCTAGTCTTAAAAAGAGGGCAGCCAGAAAGCCCCTTGTGCTCTCATTACAACCCCCAGCTTACATGTGAGAGAAGACTCAGTCCTTTCTGAACAGGAATCCATGGGGGTCACGGAGATGGCTTGGTCTGTTGCAAGTCCCTACCCTTCATGCTAGCATTTATTTTGTGATCACCATCTTCCTCTCTTTTGTGCCCTTGGCACAAAGGTTTCTTTTGTTCGGAAAGAAAATGGGAAGAGGGCATGGTGTGACGAAGGAACCACAAGAACAGACTGAGCCAAATACTCACAGATGTTCACGTACCACTGCAGCCAATTTGGCTCCAGGATAAAGGATACTTTTTTGTTTCTTGAATGACACAGGTTATACTTGTAGCAGCGAGTAACCGGCTTTCTCAGGTCTTTTGTTTTTGAATGATCTTCCACTTTGAGAAGTTAAGTTTGAGGACATTTTCCTACTCTCCTTCCTCATTACTCCAGCCCTGAAGATGCTGTTATGTTTTTAGGGTATTAGTCAATTCTTACTAATAGAGCTTTTTTTTAACATATGCTTGCACATCTTCATGAAATACTAAGTTCTTCCCTTCCAAAAAAAAGTTATATGATTGCACAGAAAACCCAGATGACGCAATTAAATGGTTCATCCAGAGCCACATCTGTGCCATCCTTGTCATAAACCAGCTGCTAACACCTACAACCAGAAATCAAATTCACAACCACTGCCTTCAAACTTCATCGACAGCAAAAGTATTCCCCATATGTGAATCAAGAACTACACATGCACACGTGCTTAAATGTATATATTAATATATGCATATGAGCTCCTGTGTATATAAATATGCACCGGTCAGTAAGGGGGAAGTCTTGGCTCACGATCGGAAGCAGGGCTGAGAGACCAAGGCACTACACAGAGAGGGAATAAAGAGAACGCATGTCTGAATTTCTAACAAATGCCAGTATGATTGAACATTATTTTGTGCTTCTGGAAATTGCCATTTCTTTTGTCTTCAGCTCTGGGTATACTAATTTTAGCGTTAGTATTGCATGAGAGTAAGATCTCATATCCTTTCAATCATAACTTCAAATTATTAATAGCAAAAGACAGCTTTTGCAAAATAGTTTTCTTTAATTCACATTTTTTAATATAGTTAAATGCACTTCTCTAGCGTTTTTGATTAGTGTTTCATTAAGATAAGAATATTGACTAAACAAGCTAATTCTTTCTAAGGTATTCTTGCCACTGTCTTTATTGAAACAAGAAAATTTTCTATTTTATCAAAATTTTTGTGCTATAGAACCTAGTAGAATATAAGAACCAGAACATCTTCACAATGGCGATCTTCCTGCAGGCTAGAGTTACTGTGTCCAAACCAGAGGATGACCTGACTTCCTCTCCTCAATCCCACAGGCACTACACAGTCACAAACTTCATATGGAGACCCTTTTCACTCCAGTAGATTCCCAAGGCAGAAAATATTACACACCCTGGCTATTCATTACTTCTCTTATCGCCACTCACAGTAATGCTGCCTGCATGTACGGAACAGTGGCATTCCAGCATCATGGTTTTCCTAAGTTACTTCCCGCTATTTTCCTTTGCAAAATCTTTCACATGTGAAGTGACATGAAAGGGAAATGGAACACAGCACAACAATATGTAATAATTCAATAGTTAAGCTCATTCAGGCTTTTTTTTTTCTTTTTTTTTTTTAAGGAAGCGGATAAAATCCATGCTCCAAACTATTACCCTGTAGCTATTTCCTGCCTGAGATTCTGGAACCCTCTTAAAGAATTTATTCCTTGACATGCATTACTTCGTAATAATCTACCACTAACCTGACATGTAAAGAAAATGAGCTGAAAAGCTGTAACAGGTTAGTGTTTTGTAGCAGAAATGTGACTGAGAACGCCCACAACACAAATCCCCACAGGAAGGGTATTGGTACAGATGTGCTGATGGACTTGTGCCCCCTTAATATGATGAAACCGAATAATTAGTACATGTTTCAGCAGAGTTTGGTCACTTTTAAACTTGGTGTGAGCCATTTCTAAATTAAATATTGCATGCAAGTAAAAGCCATGTACTTCTGGCCCTTGTTTTGACCTTTTAATTACCTTGCACCTCTCCGAAAACAATTTTCGCTGTAGCAGAAACTGATCTGAAACACAGGTGAAGAACTCTTTCTGCCTTCCTGCCTACAAAAAAAAAAAAGTGTAATATTGTAACCTTGATATTAGCTTATTAAAAAAACCAGTTTTGCACTCAGAAGTGCTACATTTTCTGGAAACCAATATTAAAAAATTAGAGAATTATGCATACACTTACTTCTGCTTCCCTTGGAGATCAGAAACACCCTGAGGCAGCTCCTTTTCACAGAGTGCTTGCTGTCAAGAAGCAATGAAGTGCAAATGGAAGCCAATTGAACTCAGCAATTTGTTTATCCAGGAAGACAACAGCTGGAGAAAAATTGAGTATTTTAATAATTAGCCAGTCGCATTAGATAAGGGACAAGCTGGTATATGATCTAGCATTATAATAAGGAGACTTCCTTTGGGGGATTATAGAGAATTAGTAATTATCTTCCTTGAGGATCAAGGAATTTATTTCACCTTCTCTGAGGATGCTGGAAACTATGAATAGTCAAAAATATCGC
This sequence comes from Tetrax tetrax, assembly GCA_009806455.1. NCBI lineage: Eukaryota > Metazoa > Chordata > Aves > Otidiformes > Otididae > Tetrax > Tetrax tetrax. The sequence goes on along the minus strand of WHYT01017719.1, from coordinate 153,258 downwards.
TCCCTGTCTGGTTTTTTGGGGTTTTTTTTTTTGGGGGGTTTTTTTTTTTTTGGTTTTTTCCCCCCCCAAACCCTCAAGCTGCACAGACTTCACTGTTTTTTACTTCAATGTTTGCAAACCATTCTGGAATATCCACTAGTCCCCCTCTTCTCCAACAGAAAGCTTCCTCAACTAGAAATTGTTTAATAATTAGACATTATGTACCCAGAAAAATTAAAATTTGTCTTATCAAGCATGTATTGCTTTGATACCTTCTTCTGAATCATGTCTTGGGAGTTCTTAAGTTGGAATAAAATGTTAGTAATACACTGAATGAGTAATTTACCCAATTAGAAGTAGCAACAAATTCTAATATGTTGTGCAGCTATCCACTACTCACTGGTGTATATATATAAGGTGCAGAAAAAAAAGAAAAAAACCATATTTCTTCATTAAAATGGGTGCATACAAAACACTTAATCCAAAACTTGGTCCAGCAAATAGAAAGGTTCCTGGTGCCATCACTGGATTTCAAATCAGGATATCTTGCAGAATCACAAAATGGTTTGGGTTGGAAGAAACCTTTGAAGCCCACCCAGTCCAACCCCCCTGCCAGGAGCAGGGACATCTCCAACCAGATCAGGTTGCTCACAGCCCCGGCCAACCTGGCCTGGAATGCTTCCAGGGATGGGGCATCCACCGCCTCTCTGGGCAACCTGGGACACTGCTCCACCACCCTCAGCGTAAAAAAATTTTTTCCTAATATCTAATCTACCTCCCTCTATTTTGAAACCATTACCCCTCATCCTGTCACATCAGGCCCTGCTGAACAGTCTTCTCCCCATCTTTCCTGCAGCCCCCTTGAGGTACTGGAAGACTGCTAAAACAACAGCTTGAATCCCTTTCATGGATAGCTCAGCAGATTTTTCATGTTCAGCAAGGTCAATGGAAACTGGTTCTACAAGGCGTTATTTTAGATCTTTGGGTAAAGGGACAAATTTTCTTCATGTGCAATTAGAAAAAAAAAAATCAGAAGTAGAGTCACAAAGATCTGAAAAGCATACAGAGGGGGTTGTAGAAATTACTACAGGATACGTGTTTCAAGGAAAGTAATTGCTCCTTACCTCTACAAAACAATACGCTTTGCATTGATTTATCTGCGTACCAGTGACGTAATCATTACTGGAAAAATTAGTGAATGAAGTCCTCAAATTTAAGGCCACTCAGTTTCTTTTCATTTTTCTATTTTTGCATGGTTATGCAAGAGAAACAGATCTAATAATACACTGCAATGTATCCGGCCAAAGTTATGGCCATGAAAATTCGGGTGTTCCTTACATCAGTGTTTCCTCAGCTGTTCATCTCCCGGTCAGGTCAAGCATTCTCCTCTTTCAAGAACCCCAGTAAATTCAGCTGAAAAATCACAGAGAGGGGAAAAGAGCAGCAAAAAATTGTCATACAGCACATAGACAATCAGGCTTTATGACACTTACGGTTAAACTAACTACAGCAAAAATTTTTTTGAGGTTGCCTCTGGCTTATATGCTTCATGATACAATAATCTCACCATTTTCTCCCTTTCTTCATTAGCAATCTTGTTATATATGTCTCACAGAAAGTAGCTCAATGTTTTTCTGCTGATAAACCAGTGTCATACTTAAAATCATATCTTCTTATCTAAATTTAGTCAACAGCTTAACTTGAAGTTTACATCAACCAACTTCCCACATAGCCTGGAATTCTCACCAACTATGTCCATGTTCTCTCTGTGAACGTTTTCTGTGAGTAAATTGGAAAAGTGGCAGGAGCAACATTGACAATGAATTGTAAATAAACTCATGTAACGTATTTTTTGAAAGTTAATTTTGAATGTGCTATCAAAGAATTTGTACCAGGATTCTGCTTTTAGGAAGCAAACTCCCATTCCATAAATGTTACTGGTACAAAATATACTAGAGAACACTGAACTCTTATTCCTCAGCAGATCAAGAACTATTTTGAAAACAATGAAAAATACAAATAAACTAACCTGTTCATGTGTAATTTATAAGCTGAAAACAGGAACAGTACAGAAAATACATTTTGTTGACCATAAAACACCAGTGTCTCTAGTTATCAAATTCATGGCCACAAAAAAAAAAATAATAATAATATCAACCCAAGTATAACCTCCTGTTCCTATAAAAAACCTGAGACAAAGTGTTTCTATTCAACAAAACAGAAAATATCAAGAGGCACCAAACTAAGTTTAACACCACACCTACCAGAATTTCGAGAATTTACTATTTACCAGATTCAGAGACTCACCCTGCAGATGCGTAAATACCATTTTCCAACTCATTAGGACCAATTAAACCATGTTTTCATACTTAGGAAAATACAGAGCCACCTTCAAAGAAAAACAACAGCCATCTAATGGAAATTTTTCATTTAAGTTTGTGTAACGTAAGTCTTCAGATTTCTAGAAAACTAATTAAAAAATATTAACGCTCAGTAAATAAATGGTAGGACGTGAAATTTGTGAAATACGAAGCAAACTGAGTTTCAAATGTTAGTTCTGCTCCAGCTGAATTATTCCTTGTGAATCATATTCTTGTAAATTTAGTCCCCTCTCTTATCACAACTTCTCCCCCATTTGACCATAATTTTATTCAAACATCCATTACCTGCCAGTATTTGCTGAATATTTTACGTCAACAAATCCCAGTCCTTGGGATGCTGGGAAAATCTTCACCTCAGGACCATACTGCTTTGTTTTTTCTGCCACGTTTGGCCAACTTAATTACACAGCAATGTTTCTAGTGCTCTGATTAGATAATTACAATTGTTTAAACAAGAATAACAAACGATGAACACTGAATAGCAAATAACAAAGAACCAGAGTACTTTTTTTGGACCAAAAAAAAAAAAAAATAAAAAAATCAAGCAGTTAAGGCATAGGTAGAAGAGTGGAACGCTGATATGTCTTGGTTTAATCACTGACTTGAGCGTCATTTGGGATTTTTATGTCTCTTCACTTCTTTGCCTCTGACTTGGTAATGGTCTTGAAGCTGTATTTTCAAAGGTGTTTCCATATCTAAAGATAAAAACAAGGTCAAAAAAGAACTTACACACGCATATAAATCCCTTCATTTAAAGATGTTTCTGAAAAGCCCATTTTGATAAAGAAACTTAAAGATCTGATCTTTCTGTGTGTCCTATGCTTCATTGACTTAATTCTTCATATTTGGTGATTAATAACAGCTCTATTGAGCTTATTTGGAGAACTTAGTTAGCTTATGCACAGAGAGGATCAACACTGGATTTTGATCTGCTACAGATTAACACAGCACTGAAAAAGGAGAATGAAATCCTGCCCAAGCTATGGGTAGAATAGAGCAGCTCGGTCCACTGTCTTCAGTCCCATCAGGATTTGACTAGAGTCAGACACACATGGCAAATGGAAATCAGAGAATCACAGAATGGTCTGGGTAGGAAGGGACCTTCAAAGCCCACCCAGTCCAACCCCCTGCCAGGAGCAGGGACATCTCCAACCAGATCAGGTTGCTCACAGCCCCGGCCAACCTGGCCTGGAATGTTTCCAGGGACGGGGCATCCACCACCTCTCTGGGCAACCTGGGACACTGCTCCACCACCCTCAGTGTAAAAAATACTAAAAATAAGTTGAAAGTATAAACTAGAAGAATTTCACTACGCGAGATTTCTTTTGGATACGCAATAATCTATGCCTGTGATGGCAAAAAAAAAAAAAAAAAAAAAAAAAAAAAATCTATCTTTATCTGCTCAATAAAAATAAACTGAAAACTGAACTGAACTGGAGTGGGCATCAGGTGAAAAGATTATTATGATGCTCTTTGTTTCCCTTATAAGGGACAAGAGCGCTAACTGGAGTAATCCGTTTAAAACCAAACAATTTGTCCAAAAAATTGTAATGAATCAGACATTTGTTCTATTTCAAGAAAAGACTGTTCATAATCAACTACCCCTGCAGTTCCCAGAGTTACGCAAAGCGCACACGAGCGTGAACGATGGATGGATGGATACGGATTGATCAAAGTTGACAGCATGACTCATATTCTGCATCCATAACATTGTCTAGTTTCCCTGAGCAGACTTTAATCACAGGATCTTTTAAATATGGAGAAAAAAAAATTCTAAAGAAAAAACAAATATGGAGTTTTTAGTAACGTCCTCCTTTATTTCCTCATCGCCATTTATCATGGGGCCCCACTTCATCCTGAGCATGACAGTACCTAATTGTTATATTTGTCACAGTTGTGTGACACCACTCTCACCTAACAATTATTTCTTACGGGCTACTGGACAGATCGTATCGCCGCTGCTTGGGGCATTCATAGCGAACTGACTTAACTTGTCAGAAAAAGTGAAATGCAGCTCAACAAAAGGGTCAGCGCTTTCGCAAGGGAATTTTCTTGGGGTGAAGAGAAAGGAATTAGCCTAGACCCACTCAGGGTGTTTACCTTCTATCTAGCATCAGAAGGAAGGTCCAGATGACTACCCTTGATTAGAGGTCTAATTTTACATGGTTTAAGTGGAATAAATCCATTCTAAAATCTGCACGTATAAGCAGTAACTTCCACTTGCGGCCACAAAAATAATTGCTTGGTTTCAACACGTTATTACAGTTTCTTATTAAATCGCCTAAAATAATTATTTTTTCAGGCACTGTTTTGTCCCAAGTGACCCTCATTAAATGCAGTAACGGATTTACAAGTTACTTCAATGGGAGCAGAGTTAGACCTTTACAGCATGGGTATTATTCTCTTCCTCTAATACTTCACAAAATACACTAAAAAAAGAAAATGAGTCTTCCTTTTCAGACAATGAAAATCCATGATCTTAATTCCTGTCTGAAGTACATCCAGTACTATCCGCACCAAATTCAATCAGTGGATTAAATATAATAAAGTTAACAGTTAATACAAACATATAAACACCACTCCTGCTGCAACTTCACGCTGGCTGTATCCACAAGCCAGTATAGGGATGGCTCTACAGCAGCCATTCATTAACCAGCTGGAAAGATCCTGCTCCCATTTAATATTTCCTCCTCAGAGTAATGCACATGGAGATAAAATAATTGGGTGTCAGCGTGGCCTAAGACAGACCAAAACACGCTTGGGAAATAAAAGGAAATAAGCACATTATTTTTAAAATCTCTTTAAAGAAAGGCTTTGAATAGTCTGAGAATTTTTTAAGTCTTCTCTTTTGGTAGGAAATTAGAGAATTCCATTCAAAGAAAGGTCTACAAGGATAATAAATACCTGACAATATACAAATAGTATTGGGGTCCAGCCTATTTCTGATATCAATGACTATCAGAACTGTAATAAAAAAAAAAAGAAGGAAGAACTTAAAATATTCAAAAGAAGAACGACGCAATAGATATTCTACAACCTCAGTTTCTTATTCACTCCAGACAGTTGCCATTGAACTTTAAACTTGAATCAGAAGACACATGCTCTATCTCACACAAGTTCAATGAAAGACAAACCAAAGGAAACATTATGAACTTAATTCCTTGCATTTACAACTCTTCTGGTATCTCATTACTGCATTTGCAATCTATGTAAGGAATCATGTACCTGATCACAACCAATCGAACGCAATCTCAGCTTTATGCCCACATACCGGAAGCTAAACTTTTCATTATGATTTCAATAGATCACTGCTGGTAGGTATTAAAAAAACAGGTCCCTGGTTTCGGGTTTTTAGGTGGAGAAAGAATAAAACGGCTGAAGAGTGGAGAAAAGGGCAAGGCATCTGTTCAGGAAGAGAAGGATGGAGAGGAAGAGAGATGCTTTCCTTCAAAGAAAAGGAAGGAACAAGATGAGAAGAGAAGACAAAGTGAAAAGGACAACAAAGATGAGAAGAAAAAGTATGAAAAATTAAGACACGCGGAGGCAATAAAGAATTGAAAAATATAAAGTATGGAAGAACAGGGAAAATAAAAAGGTGTAAAAGTGTAATTTTATAGATCCCTTTATTGTATTTCTGTCAGGCATTTTCCAAAGCTATCATTTTAGAGGGAATCAGACAAAAAAAAATCTAACATCCACTGATCCACACTCCTAGTGTCTATAGGGCAAATCTGCAAGTCACACCCTATTTTATGTGTTTCTTACCACAGCAATATTGGGACATCTCTCAAATTGGACTAATCCTGAAAAAAACAAGCTCTTTCCTGCTTCTTAAGTTAGCAAGAAATAAGTGAACACCAAATACCTGGGGACCAGGACAAGAAGCTTTGTGTCAGCCCACACTATCCACACAGGAAGACTCCAGGCCTGGTCACTACAGGCTCCAGCAATTGCTACCAACAAATTTATAGGGACTACAGAAATACAGAACTAATACAGACACACACACTAACCATTTCATACTTTTTATTCACCTGGGCAAAGCAATTCCTCAGATGAGTCTTTTTGAAATAGAAGCAACTTTGTTCCTTTGCTCTGTTACGCATTGTTCCTGATCCTGGGTTTATTCATAGAAATATTGAGCCTAAAAATTTTCATAGGTGCTATGCGAAAAGCTGTGAGGCTCACAAGAAAATGTGTTCTGTGATCGTGTTCCAAACCTCCCTCCATTTATTCACCTGCTTTTTAAAAGCTTGCTGCTCAAAAATGACACAAAAGCAATAATGTGTGAGTTTGGTGACTATTCACACACAGTGAAAATTCCAAATGAGCAGCTCCCAAAAAACCTCATCATGGAAATGTATGGGCTGAGCTGTCTGGCAACCGCCTGTAAATTACAAATAGATCCCTAGAAATCAATAGCCATTTTCCAACAAACAAAAATATTTAAACGGAATTGATATTGTAACTATTCTGAGCAGATAACTATTTCTAACAGTAGGAATACAAATCAACCACAGATGCAAATTCTATACAAAAATCTGACCTCACTCAGCTTCTGAATCCAGAACTACGCTCTCTCACGCATCTCAATCCAACGGAAGGTTTACTGCAGCAGCCAAAGCACACTCCTAGCTTCATTAGGAACAGGAAAACAACAGATACAAGTGCTGAAAAGCTGTAAACCGTGACTCTGGCTCTCCCAAGAGAAGTCCTCTGCAATGGAGAAGCTGTGTGAGGAGTAGTCTGTGGCACTGTGCAGAAGAGAAGGCTTTCTTTTCAAAATAATCTCTCAACACCTTTCATTTTTAATTTGAGCTGATGATCTCTGCTTTGTAACCTTCTTAATATCTTTAGAAACGGAATCAATGCATTCAATGTTTATTTTAGCCATTATGTACATAGTTCACAAGCTACAAGAATAAAGCCTTAAAGATGTAGATTTTTTAGATACAGCCCGGTTGCACCACACCCATGGTACATTCCAATATTCCACAGAGCCACGGCCACATAACGCAGTTCTCCCATTTGTCCAGAATTTTGGCACAGCTGTTCTTGGCCATGACAACTGTGTTACTCTAAGCAGCAAGCATGACTTTGTTAGAGGAACAGTTCCCATTCCTGGCTGTGCCCAGCTCTTTTATCACTAGGAAAGACCTGCCTCACTTTGTCAGTGCAGTAAAAAATAATGAAACCAAGAAGAACAATTGGTTCTAATACCAAAAATGCACTGCATCCTTTGATGTCATCTGTTCTGCTGGAAGATAACATTTCTTATTGCTGCTTTCAAGCGTCATCTTTTCCTCATGTATCTTTGTTTCACAGTCTTTTTCTTTAGGTGCAATAAGTTATTTAAATACATCCTAAAGAAACTAGCTGGGAAGGTATTTTGCTCTGTTTTTTTTTTTTTTTTTTTAGACATTTGAGAAGTTATTTCCACT
>WHYT01017719.1:134045-145437 GCA_009806455.1 Tetrax tetrax | reverse complement strand
AACAAAAAAAAAAAAAAACAAACCCACCACTTTTCCTTTGCTGAGAAGGGAAGGCAAAAGGGTCAGGAGAGGGAGGAAGAACACTAACTCTGGTTTCTTTTCAGATCCTCAAGCATTCCTCAACAGTTTTTGATAAATAATCCTCTGGTCACCAAATAATGCAGCCCAAGTGTCATAACTTATTAATTCCTTGCTTTGGGCCTTACCGCTTGAGAGAAGGAATAAAATAAAAAAAAAAGCCCTGCTTGCTGAGTCAGTAAATAGACTGGATGACATATCAAAAGCAAAAAGAAGTGAAGACAGACATCACGTGCTGCTGCTCTGCTTTGGCCAACAGACAACTGTTCTCCTGGACTCCCCTGGGACTCCGGTACCCCGACGCTCTGGAGAAGTCAAGCCTTAGATTAAAAGTTTCTCGCTTCTACGCCTCAGTCTCAATTATCTGTAGAACATAATGATAACATTTTCCTTCACACCCTTAAACTTGTTATTGGCGAGAGACAGAATAACTATAATTCCCTAAGAGGACATTTATAGCCTGGTGCTGTTAAAGCAGAAACACCTAAAGAAGATTTAGTTTTTCTCAGTAGATTACGGCCTGCATCATACAGTGAAATACCTTATTCTTTTATGTTTCCCACACCACCACAGTGTTTGAATATGGCAGGCATTCCATTTGTACAACTAACAGTTTGCTAATAGCAGCACCACTACTGCAAACACTCTTATTCAGGCAGGATAGTGGTATCTTACTGGTACACCAGTGTCCTCTCATTTTCATACCCATGGAAGATTTCTCCAAGCAATCTACACAGACAAGCATAGCAGTTTTCCTTTTATGTCATCTGCAGTTTAACTTCAGGATGCCCAACTTCGAGATCACTGCCAAATACAGCTGGCTTCTACTGAATTTTCAATCAAATTAAATTTACATTACAAAGCAGCCATTCTAGGGCACTGAACAAACTCACTTTAAAAATAAACGCAACTGAATATTGATAAGCCAAGCCAAACAATTTTGTTTGCTAGTTAGAAATGCACTGGTTTTCTATGGTTTTCATACAAACAGGGATGAAATTTCACAACCAAAGATCATACTAAACAGCACGCAGGCCCCAGACACAGACGAAATAAAGGGCAAGGCAACAGAGGTATCCTCTTCAATTAATTGAATGAATTAACCTGCAGCACAGGTAGAATGGAGACAAGATGAATTGGTGTCAATCTGGCTGTTGGTGAGTACAGCTGAAAACATTAACCCAAGATTTTCCTAAAGAGCTGCCTAATTTAGAAGCTAACTCTACTGATCTGGGCTACAGGCTCATATTGACTGTTACCACGTTTGAGTTATCGCTAAGCACCACACTATCATGTAATTAAGATAATTCAAGAGAAATCCAAGAGGGAAAAGCAGATTTACGATCTCATGGCTCTATTAGCTGAGAACCTTAATTGGAGGTGCACAGATTTACGTCTGCTCGGCACAAATGCAAATATCCACTCACTTCCATGACCCCAACTAGTTCATACGCATAGAGATCTTGACTCTCTTCACAGATGAAAAATACACACTTCTACGTGTATATATACATGGATACACCCACAGAGAAAAAAATTTGTATTTGGAAAGACTCTAAAATATTAAGAATGTCTATTATTATTCATGCCTAGGAACATCAGCTGTTACAAGTTTACAGGATCAGTCACAAATAAGAAACTTCGTTATCCAAACAAGAGAGCAGACACACACGTAGCCAGCCATACCTATGATTTAGTATTTCTGCACGCAGAATAATCCCTTCTAGAGCTTGAATTTAAAATCTGGAGCTACAGTCCACCAAAATATTTAAACAGTTGCTTAATACTATGGATGTGAGTAACACTGTCAACTTCAAAGGTGCTATTCATAGGCTTACTACAAAGCAGGTCTAGAAGGACATAGTTTCACACCATTTTAGGTATGTCTCCATAACTAAAATTAAGAGCTAAAGAGACAAGTATAGGCCAACTGCTCAAGATCACCGAATTAATTTTATCATACACAGCATTTAACTCACCCTACTTACTTACAATCTCCTGAGATGGCTTATGACACGATCGGCAGAGTTCATTCTTTTTTCATTTCTCTGTGCAGGTTTTCTCCTTTATTATTTTTACTACATCAGCTAAGCAATGCTATCGTCAGACACTAATGAGTAAAAAAATCTCAGCACTGCTAACAAGAACATTACAGACCTACATGACTATTCAAAACCAATATGCTAGAAACCTGAGAATTAAGCTTCTAAAGACTAGCATCAAAAGAGAGAAACTTTTTCTGCACTTTTTGTTAACTTACAAATGTCAGTTTGCTGCCTGAGCACCGCTGTGGACTTTAAGAAACCTCAGCGTGGCTGAATAAAACTTTTAAGGCCTTCAGCTTCTCAGCTCGCTGTACAGTATAACCTTGTGCTCATTAAGTCTTAGAGCAAAATAACCTCAGCGTTCATACAAGCGCCCTAAGGAACTGGAGACAAACAGAGAGCATGCATCATGCATACTGGCATTCTGCTTTTCCTCACTCTTTTCTTCCTAGTTTTCCCCTTACGACTGAGAGCATATACAAACTTCACAGGGTTCCTGCAGTCAGGGAAGAACATACAACAATGCATCAATGAAGTCAGGATGGCTGTGCAGTCTCTGGGGATCAGAAAAACCAAAGCAGCAGGGAACACTGCAGAACCTAATAAAATACCCTGGCTGTGCTCCCCTCAGCCATTTTCTGTTAGTTAAAAGTTACTGAAAATACTTTAAAAATAAGCAATGCAGGTAGCGTGCGTATCCGTGTGCATAGGCATGACCTGAATACGATGATGCCATGCAATTTGGCGTATACATTTCTAACTATGATTTTTGTTCCTTCCATTATTCTAACTCATACCACAGGAAGACATACAGATACCCCGTTCTATGGAGCAGCATCTGAAAAGACATGCACTCAGGGATCTCTACTAGAAGCCAGGGAAAAAAAAAAAAAAAAAAAAAAAAAAAAAAAAAAAAGTGCCATCCAACCAGCAAAGAGGTTATGGATTAGCTCTCTACAAACCAGTCTCCTGTTCTCTCCTTCAGGAAAACAGGAAAACTAGTAGAGCTTTACAGATGCTTCCCATCTTCTCCCACCCAGCACCCAGGATAGGAACTTGCCAAACTCTGAGGTTTGATATTCTCACGTAGCCAAGCCTGATGAGTTTCACTGCCAGAGCAAATCTTCACAGCACTGCAAGCTACCCCACAGCCCTCAGAGACTGCTCTTCAGTACCGGTCTTTGCGCCCCCTTCAATTCTGTCTCCACCTCCTTCATTTTGCATGTATAGCTATTGTATTTTTAAAACTTTTTTTTAAACCTTAGCCTGATGTCAACCAGGAGCTTTTTGCTGGCTTTAATAGAAACTGGATTATGCCTTAAATTTAACTTTATTCGAGAGAGAGAGAGAAATTTGTCACCTAGGAAAACAAACTCTGATTTAAACAACCTTCACCTTCTTCACCAGCGTCTTTGCAGGGTGTGAACTTTCCCAAATAAATTTAAAGTCTGCCTGGTTTGTGACATTCATTCAAGATTTGGCGTGTAAGCACATTGTTTCAAGTCACTTTTGCTATCTCTACAAATATCCTGCAACCTGGTTAACGCACTTGATTGAAGTCTAGTGTCAACAGAAATGACTGAAAGCACAAGACACCACAGGCCAGTCACCACATCTCAGGTAAGAGCTGTTTGGAAAAAAAACAAAACAAAAAAACAAAGAAGCTTCCAATAAACCAGTATGTAAAAACCATGCTGGACCGTAGGGTGCTAATTGGGTTAATGAGGATTGCTCATGAACAGTGACACGCATGAGGTTGCTTGTCTTTCATGAATGTGAAGTAATATTTGACTCAGTTTTTCCACCTGTGTTGAACAATTTAAGACCTGAGAGGCCTAGAAAGCCACAAGCCATCTCACCAAGGGTACATGCATTTCCTTGTAGATAAAACTTACATTTGTGACAGCTGACTTCAGGGAAATTCATTATTACAAGGGAAGAAAAGCTGCTGAGAAACAAGAATGAACAAGCTCTTACAACATGAATCATTTGGAATAAACACTGTATACAGTAAAAAAAAAAAAACTCCCAAGATATTCTATAATGTCAGAGACAACAACATCTGTGCTACCTGATGCTGGTGTTGGACTCCACGGAGAGGGATTTACGGTCCCAACACACCAAGCAGTGATCATAATCTATTTGTACACACACGTATCATTACTGAAGTCCTAGGTTTTTGTTTCCCAAACACGCAATGTAGTTAAAAACCTTTCTTTCCAGCTAGTACTTGAAGAATCAAGACTGTTACTCAGTTAGTACTCATTTAAAGTTACAAAACTATTGCGGGCAAGAGCAATTTATCAGAACGTTCGCCAGGCTATTTGGCTGATCTGTTTTGGCCCAGGTATTCTGCAGCCTGCGTCATTCAGATCAGTTAAAATGAAAAGACTCTCATTCACAAAACATTGCTCTTTTGAGGAAAAGGAGTATTTTGTCTTACTTTTTTATAATATATTTCTGTGGCATCTAGCACAGTTAGAATTATAGGGTTACATCACAAACTTCTGGATCTCTAGGAATACAGTGGAGCAGTACAAACATTTCCAGAGCAGGAAATAAAAACCAATACTTACTTTTTTTCACTAAACTCTGAAAATTGTGGGCTGCCTGCTAATCTCAGCTAAACTAATGATAGAAATAGAGTAGGCATCTACCTAGATTCACAATCTGTCTTTGCACCATTCTTTTAGAAAAGAAGAAACTCTGCATCTGAGCCTCTGAAAATTAAGCATTCCCTCCATGTTCTCAAGATGGTTTGGTCAGATTAAGGGCAGTTTCTGTCAGCCTCAGTTTGTGTCAAATCCTAGCTCAGCAACCTTTTTTTTGTTATCAGAGATCCTTAGGACTTTTTAAGACATTCAGAAAAAAAATCTTACTTGGTGCACAGTCCTGATTAAACATCCTTAGTGTACAAACAGGCAGACTTAATTTACAGCATATGCTTATCAGATATGAAAGAAAGTGATAATGCTAGGACATAAAGAACTATTATGTCATCGGCTATGCTACATAGCATTTTTCTGTTACCATTTTCCTTTGTATTCTCAGCCGTCCCAAATGTTCATGCAATTTTTAGTGGCTTTCACTTGACCACAGATACGTGGTTCATTGAAGCTTGGTTCTACCCACAGACATGATAAAAGTAACTTCTTGAGTTAAATCGTGCAACTAGGGGTAGTGGTTTAAAAATAGAGGGAGGTAGATTAGATTAGATATTAGGAAAAATTTTTTTACAGTGAAGGTGGTGGAGCAGTGTCCCCGGTTGCCCAGAGAGGTTGGTGGATGCCCCATCCCTGGAAACATTCCAGGCCAGGTTGGCCGGGGCTCTGAGCAACCTGATCTGGTTGGAGATGTCCCTGCTCCTGGCAGGGGGGTTGGACTGGGTGGGCTTTGAACATCCCTTCCCACACAAACCATTCTGTGATTCTATGATCAAGAGTGAACAGGTATTCTTCTATTCTAAGAGAACAGAACGAATTTTAATTACCTAATTGCTCTTTGAAGGCTTTGAACTGAGAGAGATTACGATCAGCCTGTTTTCACCAGGCTTTTCCCAGATATCACATTCTGTCCTTTAGCACGCATTTGTCTCAACTCTATGCAAATCAAAGACAAGTTTATCCACGCCGTTTGTGCTATTCTGGCCACTGCCTTTTGAGTAATGTAACTTGGAAATTTCTATTCTGGAGATTCTATATAAAGTATCTTGTCAGCTAATAGTAGTGCAGGAGTTTTCTCTGAAAGCGTGAAAGCACAGCATCCTTCGGTCAGCTATGGAGCCTTAAGAGCACCTTCTCCAATCCACTTCTGTTGAGAAAAAAAAGATTTCAGATTTGGTATTTCAGATAAAAGGGAAAAAGTCCAGCTATCTCCAAGTCTGCAGAAGCCCCCCTCGCTCACAGTGGGCGCAAAACACCGAGCCAGTTTCTGTTCTACGTTCTATACGGTAATGGCTGGCTAACAGGAGCATGGCCTTTCCAATAAACTTTCTGCCAAAGAATACCATTTAAAATGGGGAATTTGATACGAGAGCTGTTTGGAGGAAATATTAGTCATACAGCACCACTACAAATTTATTCTGTATGTATTTCCACAAAAATGATAAAGTCCTCTTGAAGCTTTGAATTTGATTCCAGTATAATATTAAACTGTTTAAGATGGCACTGCATAATTCAAAAGTAAAAGTGAATGCGCTGTAGAAGGGAAATTGCGTAATAGCAGCTTAAGGTATGAGAAGTCAGTGCTATCTGGGTATTTCTAATCACCATTTCGGTTGTTAAAGCACCAGGGACTCCATCAGTATGGACGCTACATTTGGATTCAATTACGCTGTGCATTAAAAAGTGGTGGTTTACAGCATCCATTAGACTTGTTATTACCCTTGTGCCATACTCAATTGACCAAAGGAAGAAAGCTTTCTCCTAAGGGAGGTAAAAAACAAAAAAAAAACATATTCAGTGAAATGCATTAATATACTCCGTGAGAAAAAATTCAGTTCATTTCTTTCAGAGATGAGTATTTCTACAAAATGCAAAGTAAACATGATGCCTCATTACCCCTTTGCATTGTTCAGACCCCACATCTATCAGTGTAACACTGATTAATGGAAACAAATTACAATATTCTGCAACTCAGAATAAAGTGACTCCAAAAGCTTAGCGGGACTAACAACAACCAAAAAGCTTGAATAAAACAAATTTAGCAGGAAGCTAATCCAAGCCTCATCCATAATATCCAGCATCTCATTTTTCTGTTTATTCCTCAGCCTCAAGGCAACTGCTGTACTGAAGCCATGCTACTCAGTATTCAGAGCGTGACTGATCTCCAAATTAGATTTTAAACACTTCAGAGTAATGCAGCCACAGGTCTATTTTTTTTTTTTTTAAGCAGGGTAGGTCACGATTGTTTGTGTAACTGTATTTATTGCTAAATTAACACATTTATCAAATAATTGCATCATTCTGGCATTCAGACTTTACTCAATCAACAGGAATGAGCAGGAAACTTTTTCCCAGTCTTCTAAGAATTTGACATGTAAAATATTTCTCATTCAAAGATGAAACAAAATGTTATTTTTTTGTATGATACCAACGAAGCAAAATACATGTTCTAAGGATCAACTGAAATATTTAACTTGGTATTTTCAAAAACTTGGAAGTCTTGAAGGGAGAAAAAAAAAAAAAAAAAAAAAAAAAGAAAATCAAATTACATTATGTTACAGAATAACGTTTTATTTGAAAACGGAACTGAGAAATTTTAAAAATTAAGTTACTGACAAAAATAATTCTCACCAAAATCGTTCCTTTTCATGCAGTTTTGGGTAAATATTTTCAGCCAAAAAATTCTCACTGTTCTAGTGAGACGCTATTCTTTTTAGACGTGTTATACAGCACAGGAGACTTCTTTTCCAGTTTGCTCAGAAAAGAAAACATCTGCCTGATAAATGCTGCCTGCTTGAAAATACTGAGCACTATTTACAAACTCTGGCTGCCTTTAATCAACACACTTCTCCCTGATTCCAAGACACGCTCATGATTCATTTCAAGCCTGCAGAATTCTTGTGGAGATAGATTGCACCAAGCGCAAGCGTAGCCCTCGCTCCTACAGCAAGCTCCGCTCAAGTGGGGTCCCCTCTCTGCTCACGCCAGATCCCCGCTACAATCAACGTAGCTCTGTGCAAGTTTTTGGAGTAACTGATGCTTACACCAAAAAAATGACATCAGTGAGTAAGTTCTCAGGATCAATATATAAGCTGAACCCCGTACGTACGCACCTTGCTCTCTGCAGCATATACCTAGCGTATCACACGAACGGGGAGTAGTGCAAACATTCTCTTTTAACATCAGTGATGCTAAGCCCATTTGCATTAAGCATCTGATTTCTTATCCATAACACCCCTAAGAAAGGATTTCTTACTAGCATTAGTCACCAAAGGTTTGGGTGTTTCCACAAATCGTTGTAAGGAGTTTGCCATCAACCTTTACTTTTCCCAAGGCAATCTGCATGACATCCCACGGCAGATGTCAGCTCACTATTATTTTATGCCACTAGTTTATTACTAGAATAAAAAGTCTAGAATCAAATCAGAATCAAACGTGCCAAAGTTGCAACAGGAATCATCACCTTGCAGAACTGAAACACATGAGGATGCCACAGTTCATCTGACACTACTACGAGCGCTCTCGCTCAAGTCGTCTTAGACATTAAAAGGACTACGCCCAAGTGGACAATATACATGTAAACCAAAGTCAATAGCAAAATTAAAGTTCTCTTCTGATAAAAACACAAATAAAAGGATTTGGAAGTTCACACTGACTGCAGTACCAAATATGTCTTTGGGCATACAGACTTGTTCCATAAAAAGCGACTGAAATAAGATGGAATCATTAGAACAGAGAGCATATAAGCTTGCAGTTGCCTGTAACCTTGACATATTTTTTTCCCTTATTGACACGCTCTAAATGAAATTTAAGTAATTTTCCTATCATCTCATGATTGGGACAGTGGCTATAGTCTTTGATTTAGTAGACAAAGCTACAGTTTCAACATTACCCCTTACAAGAAGCAGATATGGTTCTCCAGGAACTGGCTCTTTTTGGAGTAACGTCCAACTGGGTGAGCGGATGAACAATACATCCTGATCTGATGGATAACATTTCTTCATTCTTTCCAATTCACTTGGGATCCATGTAAATAGACAAAGACATGGGATAAGATCCCAGTCCTACTTTTTTTGTCCTGAAGACAAGTCCTTACAATCTAAGGGCCACACTGCACAAGACCTGCTCAGGAAGCAGTGTTTCAAATGAATAGTGAATGCATGACGGGTCAGGGAAAAAACCCACCACCAAAAATCTGTGAGACAAGAAGAAAGCAGGCAGACTAGAAAAACAGACATTAATAAGTGGATATTAAGTGTTAGTATTGTGATTGGATCAATAATAATGCTTTGATTAGGTTAACACTGTACTTAGGTTAACAATAAATTTGTGGCTTTGAGTACGTTTCTTCAGCCCGCACAAAACGGAGAGACTATTCAGTCTGGCATCCTGCCTTTGAAGGCTAGCTGTGACATCAGGATGGGACTTTATTAGCACATCACCATGGTCATATCCTTGCTAGAAGTTAACTTTGTTGGGATTGATTTTGCTCAGTAATTACATTCAAACACCTCAAGGGTTCCACCTCAGCATCAGCTGCATGCCTATTTTTCTTTCCTGCAGACAAGATCATTTCTACTTTTCCAGATGACAAAGTAGCTTCTCCTTACTCCACCCCTCGTTATTATACACACACAACACAAAAACTGCAACTCATTTATGTCAAACTTGTCACCGCTAAATTTTCCCTGATCATTTTCTAGAAAGCTGAAAAATCTCTTTACGATCAACGTGCAGATTAATGCGCATTTTCAAGTCTAAAAGGTTTAAAGGACAGGAAAGCTATTTTGCACCTCATCCTACAAACATAAAGAAATGCCATGTTTCTCCAAAGTAGTACTCCAATTAAATTGCTCTGCTGCCTCTGAGAAGAAGCAAATATCAAATTAACATTTCAGCCAAGTTCCACTTTATTTGTGATGCTAGACAACACTTTGTCACTTTTGATTTCTTCTGGAGAACCTCAGCTGAACTGTTGCAACAGAGCTTCAAAGAACACAAAGAATGATTTAAAGACAATGCCTCTACTGCCTTCACCACCATAAGCTAACCTAAGGATGACACAGCATCTCCACTAGAAAAGAGCATTTTGGACAGAATTGAGCCCAAACTGACCCACACTGAAACTAAACCGTAAGGAAGGATTGACTCAGCAGTTTGAGGAAGGAGAATTTTAGGAAAAAAAAAATTCATTACTTTCCTCCTCCTGTTTCTGTTGCCATTTTTAATTGCACTGTCCACAGGACAGGAAGAAATCCCACTTCCATCTTGTGTCTTTTTTTAATTCACAATATATAATGGAAAAAAAAATAGGTCATATAAAAAGAGAGCCAAAAGCATCCCGTGTCACCTCCTATGCTACTTGTGCCGCACAATACACACAATGTATGCACCAGCAGTTCAGGAATACAAGCTCTTTTGTGGCTTATCACTTAATTGGCAATTATAATCCTATAATTAACTACAGAAAAAAAGCCTCTGGCAAAAAGTAGCTGGGCAATTCAAACATGAGATATAAAATTATTAAAACCACTCAGCAGACAGCTTATCCGCAAACATAAACAAACCCCATTAGAGCTTGTGTTGTGAATTACTGTGCCCACTCAAGCCACACCAGTTCAAAAGTGACAGGGAACAGTTGCAGAGTAGCCATCCATCTGATACTGGACAGGACTGATTGTCAGCCATTTCTCAAAAAAAAAAAAAAAAAAAAAAAAAAAAAAAAGGACTCAAACAGCTGGGCATCAGCACACCCAAATCACTGGGCTCAGTGTATGTATAAATAAAAAGGCTGCAGCGGTACAGAGATAGGGAGCAATTTCTGAGCCAAAGCTGGGGTCATCGCAGGAGTGATGTTAACTGCAATCAGGAAACGCACCAGCACCAAGGGTAGAATCATAGAACACTATCCTCAGCATCTGATGAAGCTTTTTCTTTGCTGGCAGACAAAATTATCCTCAAAATAGATCTGATACACGTACAGTGCTTTATCAGTGTATTTGGAGAAAAGACACCATTTATAACTGAGGAACGCGCCAGAGTGAAATAACTACAATTTGCAATCACTAGCTGCATCTCTAGAAGCTGCAGTAAAATAAAGTTTTGAGTAACAAATACATTACTGCCGGAAATCATACACACGAATACTGGTGACAAGTAATACAAGTATTTTAAACTAAAATTATGTTAGATTTTCCTCACTAGAGGGACATTTTAAAGTGTTCTGCATAAAAAGCGTATTATAGGATGAGTCAAGATGTTCACTATCACGTTAGATCTTCTTACAAATTCATACAAGCAACTTCATTTTTAATTTGGCACTTCCATTGCAAAGTGCTTGCATATCTGAAAATACAGCTGCAAAGACAGATAGTAACAGAGATCTACATCTACAAAGATCTACAACGCACTATAATTACTTCCATGCAACCTTAAGGATGGTCTTTCAACACCTGCATTTGTTGTGACATGTTAAAGGTGCACAGGTTTCCTATCATCACACATTCAGAGTGCACGTTGCACACAACATCATCAATACAATTTGTAAATGTGAAACTCAAAAGGATTCACCAGCAGGAGCTGGTTATACACAGCAACGCCACCAAG
>WHYT01017719.1:119535-132489 GCA_009806455.1 Tetrax tetrax | reverse complement strand
CAAGGGGGCTGCAGGAAAGATGGGGAGAGGCTGTTCAGTAGGGCCTGTTGTGATAGGACAAGGGGTAATGGGTTTAAATTAGAAGGAGGGAGGTTTAGATTAGATATTAGAAAAAAATTTTTTACAATGAGAGTTGTAGAGCACTGGAACAGGTTGCCCAGAGAGGTGGTGGATGCCCCATCCCTGGAAACATTCAAGGCCAGGCTGGATGAGGCTCTGAGCAACCTGACCTGCTCAGGGATGTCCCTGCTTCTTGCAGGGGGGTTGGACTAGATGACCTTTGAAGGTCCCTTCCAACCCTAACCATTCTATGATTCTATGATTGCTGTGTGCAATTGTGGAAACCAGCTCCACCGTGCTGTCAGAGAAGCTGAGGGCTGTCATGATCAAGTGCTGTCTGAGCCACCTACCCATCTTCTCAGGAACCAGCACCACAAGCAAACAGTACGGAGAGCTTCAAAGATTCTTCGCTGCCACTGAGTCTATTCATGCAGAAAGGTGCATTAGATGTTTTGGGGGCCATACTCTGAACCTACAGTGTTAGCTATAAGTATCCAGTAGAAGAGTAAAAAGGTATTTATATTTAATAGGCCAGATCAATATTTTCAGATGTAGACTATAAAGCTAGGCATCTCCGTTTGCACTGAGGACTTGAAATAAAAAGCCTAAATTCCTGAAGTGCTGAGAACCATCTACTCTTATCGGCCTTCGTAGGTTTTGAAAATTTAATTAGATGCTTTGGCATGGACCTAATGGAGTAACTTTCGACACTAGAAGTTTCTTTAAAAAAAAAAAAAAAAAAAAAAAAAAAGAGAAGGCAAACCCCTGATATAATCTCCTAGCTGACAGTCACTTATAGAAGTAGTGGTGCAATAAACGAGCTCACAAAGCATCACTTACAAGATGTCAGCAAGCCAAAAAAGCTAAGCCTGACTGGCATCCATTCTGCTGCACTTGACTAAATTCGTCCCATCGCGCTGCAACGTTAATTATAGGAACACATGCTCCTGCAGCCAACCTGTTCTTTTCAAAAGAGCAGCAAATGGGCCAAACCAGTGAGTGACAGAAAATAAAGTCTAATGAGAATCACCTCATCTTCCTCTTCTGACATTCAACACTTCTTCATCCCATCTCCTTGCCTTCTAAACCCACCACTGAATTACTTCTCCAGCTAGATGAGAGCATAGCAGATCGTACATGTGCTACAGCAGTGCCTCAGAGAGACCCCAGGAAGACACCAACGCTCACAAACCCTTTCCCATCTTCTTAAAAGATAAATTAGAGAAGGAGCTGTTTGGTTTACCTAAAAGGCAGTTGGTGTTATTTGTGACCTCAAGTGTTTCACTTCTTACATTTTAAACAAACAACTCAAAGTATAATATATACAGTTGTGAAAGAGCAATAAAGAGAAGAGAAGAGAGCTGGGAGCCCATACCCTCAAATTCTGACATCATTGCTCGATGCATAAGTAATTTATCACCATACTGGAATCCAAGCATCTCCTGTCTTAAATGAGTACCCCTGCTACAGGCTCCGGGGTCAATCCTGCCCTTTCGCTCTGTTTCTCAAATACCAGAAAAAGCAGAAAAACCAAACAAATTCTGGTGCTCACAGCTCTTAAAATAGGATGAAAGTGTCTAAAACCCTTCAAAAATTATCTCCACTCACAATTTATCTCCAATTGCAAACAGTCAAGATTTAAATTCACCAAAACATGTAGTTGCTGTTACCACGCTCAAAAAAAAAAAAAAAAAATTGTCCAATGTGATTTAAGTCTCCCATGTCTTTCAAACACTAATTCATGAAGCTGCTACAGTAAGATTTCCTGTTCTCTCTCCTTTCCTTCACCATGTGACATATAGCAGATACCAAACATGTCTTATCCACATCTTATCCATTCCCCCCCTAAATTTGATGGGAGAAAAGGACACGTGTTCCTTGATCTCTTAAGACCTCACCTTTAACTCCTGAAGCTGTCTGTGCTTCTCTCAGGACAAGTGTGGTTCAAATGCACTTGAACTCTAGCCAAGGACAGGTGTCGGCCATTTTATGGCATGCGCTAACTAGCACATTCACACTGACAGACACACTGGTGAGACTTTTAGGAAGTTTCCAAACAAAAGACACATAAATCCCACATCCTTTTTCTGAAGGGCAGATTAGTCCAAGTGCAGTTAGGCAATAGGGGCCTTCTCAGCTCTCTGTAGCTGCAAAGGTGTCTGTCTCACTTCGCAGTCTCTTTCAATTTAAGATACAAGGAGTTTGTGCAGATACTTAAAAATGAGTGACACTGCAGGACACCTCAAGCAGAAAAGTCCCCTTCACTTCAGTGGAAGACCAGATGCCCTAGGGAGAGAAAGGCAGAAGCAGAAGATGATCTCCTACACTCACAGATGTCAGTTCTTGTCAGCAGCCCCCAAGACAGATTTTTATATTTGAGCTGGTAGGTAAATGAATAAAACTCCATTAGTAAACCTGGGTTTTCGGGTTCTATTTTGCTTATTTCAGAAAGTATTTACTTCCTCCCTTCAGAGCCAGGTAAACTATACCAGGGACAACAGGATGCATTTAGGTCTTGATTTAACCCCCAATGTCATACAATTAAATAAAGCCTTAACGTTTACCTCAGTGCACAAGGGCCTGACCAGCATATAACTTAGCTTTTTCTTCTAGCACTTTCCTCACATCTCTGGAAACGAAAGCTCTGCTCCCATTCTGCCCAGTAACCTCTTCCTTTATTTGTTTTCACCACTTGAGCAGTTCACAAAATTAAGTGCAATGACCAGCCCTTGGCAACAACCCGCAAGTGACACCAAAACAAACCAAGTGCAGCAGTGCTCACCGGTTGACAGCTGTAATGAATTAAATTGCATATCCCACTTCAATTCATTATGAAAAAAGACTTAGATGTAAAACAAGCTATTCAAAAACACATTCTGCATTTCTTTTAATCTAACTCAGTGAATTGTTTCTGAGCATAAAGCTAACAATCCTTAACTGCACAGCACTGCGTCACAGCGTAAAGCTGTGCCTGCCCAGTGAGAAGGTACAGACAGGCAACGTAGGGATGAAGATGATGCCACCTTCTAAGGGTAACTTAGAAGCTACCAGTCTGTGAAAAGCATGTTTTATTTGTTTAGATGCCTTCACGTACCTGCAACATCTGTGTTATTAAGTTCCTAAACAAATCCAGTGTCCTTTTAGCTTCAGCAATGGAAATCATTCTTCACTCTGGCAGCGTTTGAATTTCAGGCTGTTGCTCACTGCCACCTGCTGGAGTTTGGGGAATTTTAGAGTGGGGGAAAAAAAAAATAATAAAAAAATTAAAAAAAAAAGAGCGGGCATTGCAGTGAGATTCTGTGCATACTTTTATTTACCAGATCCACCAACATGATGTCTTGCTACTGTTCCAAAAGTAGAACTATTTTCATGCACATTTTACCATTCACTTTGCCCTCTCCGGCCCCAAGAATCTCATCACCTGCAGAAGCTGAATGGAGGGAATAGAAGGCAGAATCTGGTCGTTTCAACCATACTTCAGTTGTGACTCGGTGTTCATAAATATAAAAGGGATAGGCAAAAATAACAAAAGATAATTTCATATAAGTTCCATTTTCTGAGATAATTAGCAAAATCTAATTCTACTTTTAATGTAGCTGTGTATTTAGGAAATCTAAGAACAGTTGGTTTTTATTGTGTCCGTTTAAGTCCAGTTTAGAGAGTGCAGTATGTAATGAGCTCAGTCCCTGAGCTTAAACTGATTTACAGAAGTCAAATGTTTAATTAATGCGGCAACTGCCAAGAGAAAAATACCTACAAATGTAGTGATCAACACATGAAACGGGACATTTCTTGCCTGGTATCACCAAAACATTCCCTCAAGTAGGAAAGTAAATCAGACCAGGAAAACACAGTCTACATCTTAGAAGCAGTACAGCTACTTCAGTGCAGCATTCTGTCTAGGCTGTTTAACCCTCCTGCCATCTCTGGCATCCAAAAACCACTGCTAGTAGACCCCAAGGGTCACGAAATTCCAACTACTTAAAACTGGGGAAATTTGAGGAACTGTTTCAGCTTCCTTATCTTCTCCCTTGCTGACAGAATGTTATTTGGCGGTACACGTTAAGGTTTTCCAGTACTGTGAGCTTTTTTTTTTTAAAAGGTATTAGAGAAACATTCTTACTACGCGTAAGAAGGGATGGTTTCAGAATCAAATCACAAACAGACACTGAGCGCTGTGAAGTTACTGCACACTGCAGTGCAAGCCTTTTGCACTATCTGCTTAGTCATGTATGATTCAGCACATGGATGTTTTGACAACATTGCAGATGCTCACAATAGACTGAGACGGATAAGATCTGACAGCCAAAAATTCATCCAGCTTATGTGGAAGGCCTGGGCCTCAGTACTTTAAGAGATTTGGATTGTGCACATGTGTGCTTATTGACTTCACAGCCTTATCTCATTGTCAGGATGCAGCTGAGCCAGTGGAAGAGCCTTGACTGTCTGGCAGTATGTCAAAATCTCATCCCCAGTCTTGCATGTCAAATCAGATTGGCAGCTTGATGTACAGCTATTTTAGCAAGTAGCCCAGGAATACACTGAGCATTTATAGCCAAAACATTTGCTTCCAGAGCTGTGAGTTTATGCATGTTAAACTGTTGGAGGTCATGCCTTACACTTTTCCCTTTCTAGCTTTTTCTGTCTTCTCTCCCTACCTTACCACACAGGATAACAAACACCTATCTTCTCTGCAAGCTGTCAAAGCCTACAGCAGCAAAGGTTAAAAAAGAAAAAAAACAAAAAAACAAAAAAAACCACCAAAAAAAACCAAAAACCAACCAAAACTTGGCTTTCCCCCATAGCTGTTCTATTCCATTCCCTCAAATACCCTAACCAGCCCTCACTACCACAGAGTATTCACTGAAATATGAGGGATTTCACAAGTTTCTAGTAATTATTCAACTTGGCTCTAGTGCTCTTCTCCTACTGTGAGGAAAGCAGCATTTGTCCTTACTAGAACAGAGAAACTGAGGTACCATGAGGTGAAGTATGTTGCTCCTGCTTTAGAGCAGAACAGCAGCTTTCTAAATACCAGTCATTTCCACTGCAGCACATTGTGTCCAACAAAAATAATACATCTTTAGAATAATACACATCTTATAGCAGCATCCAGGAGCCACGACCAACCACGCATTGCTCTAGATCTCCTGCACTGACCAGGAGACTGACCTACATCTGCTTCCAGGAGATGCCCACAACATTTATCTATTCCTTAGAGCTAACTGCCATTCCACTGCAAGGCAGCAGACACATTACAAAGTCTGGTTTTGCTCCAGCATCTAGTAAAAGGAGATACTGTTGTTTCATGGATTTCCAAAACTGCAACCTTGTGACCTCAAAAGTGTTTTCAAGAACCTAAAAATCACCAGAGTAAGTGGAAATGGAACGCTGAACCTCTCTGCTGCCTGTCCCTCTAAATTGTCAGCACACAACAAGTACAGTGCAATGACAGCAACACAACTCAAGTGAGAGATCATAAATAATGAATAAAAGAGTTAGTAAATATATTTTTAAGTTAACTGCATATTGCTGTGACAGTGCCCAGAGATCAATGGAGAAGAGTCTTGTGGTGCCCAGAACTGTACAAACATAAAATAGTGACAGCTACAGGCCTGATGAGCTCACGGGCTAAATAAAAAGCTTACAAGGTTAAAGAGATTCTTTCCATCGACTTCAGTAAGCTTTCAGCTGGGCTCTAGGGCATCTGTGATGAGACAGCCACAACAGTCTCCCTGAGCACACACTCCAGCAGCTTCCTGTGCTTCCACCCTTAAAGACGGGAACAGAGCAGAGCTAACTAGGCATTTTCAAGTGTCTGAATGCCTTTGCAAACACAGTTTAAGAAACGTAAAAGGTGTTTGGGTGCGCAAGCCCCACTGAAAGAAACAAACCAGTCCCATAGAAGCTTCAATACCTTTAAAAAACACCCACTCAAAACTTTCCCTCAGAGTACAGTAGCCAAGGAAGCTGTCGGCATCGCAAAATAAACATCTCTTCCTCAGCTGCTGAAGAATGGCAAGGGGTATAGGTCTCACAGTAACTCACATTCCTTTTGAAAATATTGAGAACAAACACCTATTATCACACCACAGCTCTTCCCACTGAAATGCAGAACCTATGCTAAGGTTAGAAAGTTTTTCCCACACCATGGGGCCCAGTTAAAGGTCTAACTTTCAGCCCAGTGAATGTCTTAAAAGCAAAAACAAAGCATGACTTTTTTTTTCCCTCTTCCATATTTTCAGAGAAAGCAGGAGTGCTTGCTGGCCTAATAAACCAGGACTGCACACACAGTACTGAAGGCTTTCACTAGTGGGATTTCAAACTATAAAAGGCAAAGTTGCTAAATCAATTTTTGTTGAATAAAGTTGTTTTTGAACCCTCATTCTTGTTCCCCTGTTCAATTAATAGCATTGTTTTCAGGAGAGGATTTGTGTGGGTTTTTTTTTTCCCCTCCAAATAAGTACAGCTTGTAATTTATTCCTTTTTGAAAAACACATCAGGCGTTCTGTGGGTCACACAAATACAGTCCAGCACTTCCAGAATCTCTTCTTCTGCAGTCTTGACGTACTGCTATCAACGACAGCTATACATCTGTCTAAAGCAGCAAACACCCCCCTCACTCTTTAAGGGTTAGAGGTTTATGCCCTGTGAACAAACTGCACCACTGCAGTCAATTTGAGTAACGTGGAGCATAAAGATCCAACGAGTCATGTTTTCCATGAGAAAGAAAGTATCTTCTTCTCGAAGATACTGTGTTTGTGTATGAATAGAACATGAGATTCACAAAGCCACTGCTGGCATATGCTGCGTGACTATTATAAATGTGTGTGTGTAGAAGGTTAACCAGAACTGGGAGCAGATTCTATGAAGCTTGACAGCTTCTTTCACATTAGTAAGCTGCCTCTGTCTTCACATTATATACTTCTCCTCCCCCCCTTGGAACAGCATCCCACGTCCTTTAAGTAGCACTGCTGCTGGTGGAGGTAGCTCAGAAAACAGAAGGAAGAAATGTCTCCCAGCTGAGATTCTCACCTTCCCTCTCCCAGTTGTTTTCCTTATTTATTTTGCACATCAGAAACCCAGCTCTCAAGACCCTGTTCACTGCTCTCCCCAACACTATCTCAGAACCAAAAAAAAATCCCTAGTAGACTGCAGATTCTCCTGCCACATTCCCAGCCAGCTTTTCCAACAGCCCACTGCCCTGATAATTCCTCTGCAGTATCCCCAGCTGCACCAGAGCAACTGACTGGAATACCAATATCATGTGCACTGTAAATGCATTATAAGATGTGCCCACGCAGAATAGAGGTGACAAGAATACTTAATGAAACTCTGAAAAAATCCTAGGAGGGTATTAGATTATTTCTATCTTATTTTATGGGCATTGGGCTGGTACAGACTTTGGCACGCTCTTTAAGTATTGACTATTATAAAACAAAACCAAAACACCCCTCAATAATCACAGCACGGTAGCAATCCGCTTCAGCTGTTATTCTCACTAAAAATAATTTAATGCCTTGTCAGATACTGATATATCCAATTGTGTGCAAAACTGCAAATACATTTAAAGCCCTGGCACTAGGTTCAGAAGGAATTCTTTTTCCAAGTGCAAATATAAACACACACATGTAAAGAAAAGAGACAATACAAAAATCTCTCCCACACAGGCTAAAAGTGTGTCTGAATGAGTGCTTAAAGAGGCTTACCAGCTTTTATTTCTTTCTTACAGCTGTTAGACTTCTAAAAAGCAGTCACTCATTCCTCACTGCTTGTTATCTGTAAGCATTTGCAGTCCTGCCAAAGAGAATAAATAGATTGTGCAGCAATTGCAAGCATATGTTTAATAAACATCTCCAAAAGCTTACTTTGAGGAAACATTACAGTTTAGAATCAGTAGCAAAAGTGAGAAATACAAAATTAACGCTATTGTTCTACTTCAACTACAAAGGCTGACTATCTTTACCTGCAAGTCACATTTAATAGACGTGGATTACTTGTTTGCACCAGGAATTCTTTTTCTTGATAAATGTCCCCCTTGACTTAGTGTTGAAGTCTTTATTCAGATAAAACTCCCATGGAGTTGACCTGAATATATGGATCTCCTCATAGGAAAAGAGCATTCCTTCGCATTAGAATTACAGCATATGGTTCAATATCTGTAAAAATACCCAAAGTTTAAATTAAGGATGGGACTGGAAACATGCACTTCGACTCCTTGGCTTTACACAGATTATACTGTATGTGCTGAACAACAGCTAAAGTCGTTTGCTTTTATCATAACTGTTTATGTTCAACCTGAGCTTCCAGGCTCCAGTGGAAATCATCCCGTTTTCTGTCCTTATGTAATAAATTAGCTTATTCATTTGCAATCACGCCTAGCAAAAAAATTTACTGCTTAGTAAAGTCAGATGATGATCCTAATATTCTTGACTTAAATTAGTGCAGGAAAGTTTCCATCTCTTCCCACAGAGCCGTAAAATTCACTCCAGGTCCTGTCAGTCTACACTGGTTAAGAGCAGTGGATCAGAACAGAAATTCATGTAGTCATATCTCCTCTACAATAGTAGCCAACAACATACATCCAAAAAAAGCATAAAAATGGAGTAGATGTGCACTGATACTTCCCCTGAACACTCTCTCCACTTCCAAAAATCCACAGTTCTGGGACTTGAATGCTGAGTATCTTTAATGGTGCTGAGTGGTGACATTGATTATGTGACAAGGAAAAATGAGATTGTAAACTCATTGCAACTTTAAAAAGACATCAATCCAACTCTGAGGCAGTAGCAGAACATTTCTTTTTTTTTTGCCTTGCATAGCTTGCTTTTTAAATTTTATTTTATATATTAGTATGGAAATCCAAAGCTAAAAGGTCCTATTAGTACTGAAATGCATTACCACTACTCTGTGCAGCTGTTTGGGAAAGTGTAAAGTATACATTTATATATTATTAAATATGCATCACAAATATTTAGTATAGGGAATAGACAACTTTTTAGCTATAAATATAAATGAAAATAAAAGCTGTGACTACTCTACAGCTCAGCAGAAACACAAGGTGGGGCTAGCATTTACAGGAACCTGAAGTTCAAGATGGTGAGCAGTGGAAAGGAGGTCTAATGGCAGGAGAGAAGGAGGAAGGAGGAGGACATGGACCAGTTGGAGAAGGTCCAGAAGAGGCCACGCAGATGCTGAGAGGGCTGGAGCACCTCTGCTGTGAGGCCAGGCTGGGAGAGCTGGGGCTGTTCAGCCTGGAGAAGAGGAGGCTCCGGGGAGAGCTGAGAGCGGCTCCCAGTGCCCAAAGGGGGCTGCAGGAAAGGTGGGGAGAGACTCTTCAGCAGGGCCTGCTGGGACAGGACGAGGGGGAATGGTTGCAAAATAGAGGGAGGGAGATTCAGATTAGATATTAGGAAAAAATTTTTTAGGCTGAGGGTGGTGGAGCAGTGTCCCAGGTTGCCCAGAGAGGTGGTGGATGCCCCATCCCTGGAAACATTCCAGGCCAGGTTGGCCGGGGCTCTGAGCAACCTGATCTGGTTGGAGATGTCCCTGCTCCTGGCAGGGAGTTGGACTGGGTGGGCTTTGAAGGTCCCTTCGACCCTAAAGTATTCTGTGATTCTATAAAGTGTGACAAGACAGACAGAGGATGAAACCTCCAATAATGACTCATGGAATTTCAGCATAAAAGAACAACGTGCAATAATAAGTAGTTAAGTGTAACTTTTGGTCATGAAAACAGAATATCTAAACATTATATGTTATTCTTTAATCCCATTATACATTGACTAGATTATTGTATATTAATTCAGAAACACAAACTTCGCATGACAGATCATAAAGATATGACTCCACAGTTCAGAGAGATAAACTTCAAATAGCTGCAGGTAAGAACTGCAAATTACCTTGTTATACTAGAAGCACACTTCAATTCAATCTAAATAATTGCTAGAATTGAGAGACTGATGGTTAATCCTGTAGGTCATTCCACAGAGCTCTACCTCAAACCAAAGAGATAAGCAAGATAAACTTTTTTTTTTCTGAGAAAACAGTGTTAAATCTGTATTTGAATTCTGTTTTGAACTGTTACTAATGTTCTTGCAGCATAAGTAACGCAGGAAACGAAGATGCTCCAGAACAACTCTTCCAAATCTCCCCAAGCAGCCATTTGCCATTCTAACCATCTAAAACCTGAACAACGCGCAGGCAGCTGTTACGCTCTGATCCTCCTGTTGACCACTCTCATCTCATTGTTCCATTTTCCCATGCCTGCTGTACCCACCTGCTGCCTGTTTATACAGAGATTATCAAGTCTTTGGGATAGGGATCACGTCTTTGTTCCACATTTGTACATCATCTGCAATCTATTCACTGACTACAAACTGAATTACTTCTCACTGAAGAAAAAAATATGCACACGGACATTAATGTCTGAAGAGAAGTGAGATTTGCCTCCTACTTTTTCGTTCATGGTCAGACACATTCTATAAAAATATTTCTCAAGCAGATTTATTAATTAGTTCGTTCTCCCAGCCATCATGAGGCAGCTGAGAAGGCCATTGTTTCACATGCTAACAAATAAGATTCCTCAAATTACTATAATTATTTTGCACTGCAACTCTTAGAATTCAAAGAGCTCATAATGAAAAACAGCATGAACTGGAGTACAATTTGAATAGGAAAATGGTTCTTGCCGTAAAGGGAGATGAATATTGGCTGGAGTTTCAAAATTCATCATGCATCACAAATTAAAAAAATCCACAAAGACATAATATCTCTGCACTTGGCACTCTTCAATATAAAACAGTCTTCAAGTACGTGATACTGGGTGCTCAGAAATCAAAGCAAACTGCTTCTGAATCTGTCTTTGAAACTAACTTCTTATAAAATCACCTGTATTTACAGGGAACATAAGACCGAATTATTTTACCGTCAGTGTATTGCCCTCCATCCTATTCAAGAACATGCCATCCACAGCGAGTCGAGTCTGATATTTAGATGAGTACAGTAACTGAAGGTAAATTATGCCTACCTCTGTACCAATCTCCAGCAGATCCTCTACTGCTGTCCCACTTTGTATTTTCACTTTGGTACTGAAGGCTTTCCAGGAAGTCCCTAACAGGATGATGGCAGTATTACATTACATACACCCTTCAGGTCTTTGCCTTCAGGAGGCGAAGATACAGTTATGTACCAAGGTAACAAATGAAGGATAGTTGCACATGTAAGTCAAATAATTTAATCCTATTAACTCAAGGTTTAGGCTGCATGCCCTGTTCACTACAAGTTGATTCTTCATTTGTATATATTGCTTCTAGTTCTGTGTAATCTTTTACTCTGCTATTTACTTACTGGCACCTTTAGCGGTGACTATGCAGCACCAAAGCGACATTTTTCAAGTCTGCCTTTCAGAGCTTGTTATTTTACATTAGAACACAAGAAGTGAAGGACTAGAAAAAATTACGATACAGAAATCAAGCGAGAGTCACTTCTGTGTTCCTGCTTCAGCATATTGCTGATTTTCCCCACAGATGTCTCAGTGTCATACCACCTTTGTATTACGCTCCTTTCTCCACTTTATTCCTAGAAAAGGTGTTCCGATCTGGTTGAAGATGTCCCTGCTCCTTGCAGGGAGGCTGGAGTAGGTGACCTTTTTAAAGGCCCCTTCTGACCCAAACTATTCTATGATGCCTTTGAAGAGGCTTATTTCTTCAGGGGGCACCAAATGGACTGAGTCCCCATGGAAAGTTCCTAAACAATCGTATTTTTTCATCACAAACTGGGAATACAGCCATCCTAAATTCCCCAAATCGCATCTTACCCGCCTCGCATTAAGGTAGATCTAGATTTAAAAAAATAAAAATAAGCCACTAGATGCATTTCTTTATAGCAAAGAGTAAAACTGAAGTTATTTCATACCCAATACAGACAGAATGACACTGTACTATGGGGGATACATTTTCTTTGGTGTTTTAGTATCAACACACATCTCCACACCCATGATTTTCATAATTAATGCCTTAGCTGTGATGGATTTCAGCACTTTACATCATATAAGTTTGCAATGACCCTATAAAATTACTTTCATCTGAAGTTTCAGTAGCAAGAAATATTTCTGACATATAACCGAGGGCCTGGCAGCAGTTCTAATAATATCATGCTAGATTTAAAACGCTGCAGCTATCAGTCAGTCACACTACAGAGCAGGTCATGCACGGCAGAGAGCTGCTTTATGAGCTTCATGGCATACACAGCGTGTCTGAAATGAGAGAATGCAGTTACAGAGTAAAAGCCAAAGCTGATTTCAAAATACGCCATCGTGGTCCGGACAACGTGTGCCAGTCACAGTAATACGGGACATCCACTCTGACCAGTGCAGGTTAGTTAACAGTAAACGCTTGAGAGATCACAATTAGGAAGTCAGTCAGGCTCAAAACCTGATGTTGTTTTCTTTCTTGGGGTGAAAAGAGGAAATGAATCAATTTTCCTGCAAGCTGCAGAGCACAAAAGACACATAATACAAATAAAGCATACTAGTGATTTGCTCCCCGCTCCACTCCCTCGGCTCCCTTGTCCTTTTCCAAAACAGAGTGAAGTACCTCCTGACATCACCAGCCAAATCGCAGTCCTTTTATTATTCAGCAGGCATTAAACAGTTATTAGAAAAAAAGAAAGGAACGCAGCCTATTTAGGGATATAATAGAGAGTGACTAAAAGCAAGGGGCCTCCTTTGCTAACAAGCAATGAACAACTGCAATTTCACTGATGTTAGGCTACTTTATCTACTTTATGCAAACCAGATAGCTTATTCAAATGCATTCTCTACAGTGATAAGCATTTATGAGGTGATCTGCCTCTGTAGACAGTCCTGGGACTTAGTATGTCTTCCTGGCACTT
>WHYT01017719.1:93742-119515 GCA_009806455.1 Tetrax tetrax | reverse complement strand
AAATTTTTCACAATGAGAGTTGTAGAGCACTGGAACAGGTTGCCCAGAGAGGCGGTGGATGCCCCATCCCTGGAAACGTTCAAGGCCAGGCTGGATGGGGCTCTGAGCAACCTGATCTAGTCAGGGCTGTCCCTGTTCCTTGCAGGAGGGTTGGACTAGATGACCTTTGAAGGTCCCTTCTCTAACCATTCTATGATTCTATGATTGCTGTGTGCAATTGTGGAAACCAGCTCCACCGTGCTGTCAGAGAAGCTGAGGACTGTCATGATCAAGTGCTGTCTGAGCCACCTACCCATCTTCTCAGGAACCAGCACCACAAGGAAACAGTACGGAGAGCTTCAAAGATTCTTCGCTGCCACTGAGTCTATTCATGCAGAAAGGTGTATTAGATGTTTTGGGGGCCATACTCTGAACCTACAGTGTTAGCTACAAGTATCCAGTAGAAGAGTAAAAAGGTATTTATATTTAATAGGCAAGATCAATATTTTCAGATGTAGACTATAAAGCTAGGCATCTCCGTTTGCACTGAGGACTTGAAATAAAAAGCCTAAATTCCTGAAGTGCTGAGAACCATCTACTCTTATCAGCCTTCGTAGTTTTTGAAAATTTAATTAGATGCTTTGGCATGGACCTAATGGAGTAACTTTCGACACTAGAAGTTTCTTTAAAAAAAAAAAATAACAAAACCAAAACACTCTAAAGTGTTTTGGATCTCATCTAAAGATAATATTGCTTCCACCATTTGGCCTTCTCCATGTCCTTCATTCAGCCCTGAAGTAACTATACAACCTCAAACGTTCATTTTTTTCCTCTAATTCTAAAACATTAACAAAAGCTTATGTTAAAATGGCAAATAAAAGTTTTTTCCTCCAGACAGGAAGCAGCACCAAAATATGAATTTTTACAGTGCTCCTTGCTAGAAATATCTGCTTCGGGGAGTAAAATATATGCAACTAAAATAACACCTCAGAACATCATGTTTTGCCAGGCATGTCTGTATCTCAAAATGAAGGGCAATGCAGATATATCAAACTAGCAGAAACACTAGTTGGGACATACCTATTGTGCAGTGAGGCATTAGAAAGCTTTATACTGCTCTGCTGCACCCAGGCTAAACGCTGCCATCAATCCAGGTTTACTGGCTTCGGTACTGTCTCGTTCTGGTACGGCCACTGGCAAAGAACCTAGTAAAATAAGAATTAAACTTTAAGTGTTAGAAAAGAGGATCATTTTAAACACATAGTGAAGTGTTGCTCTTTTGGTTTGTGTAGTACTATAACTTTTATGCACGCACAACCATACACAGGTAAAAAGCGTCAGTTTTTTTTGGTTTAGGGTGGGGATTTCTTGTCTGTTTTAAACACTACTACAATTTTGAAGAAGCTTGAGCTCTGATCTGGAGCTGCTATCTGAAAAGGTCAGAGCCTGAACTATTGGCTATATACAGCACCTTTTAAATTCTATTTGCTAAATGTATGAAGCCCTTTTTATTTTAAGTATTTTAAATAAGTTTTGATAATGTCAATAGGTATTCATTTTAACTCAAAATAACTTTAGTCACTCATGGGTTTTTAGAAAGAAAGCATGTTATAGAAAAAAAATAGCTTTCCGCTTGAATCATTTTTTAATGTAATGAGTCATGTCTAGCTTTTAAATAGCATTATTTACCAGTAGATTACAATGTGATCAATAAGAGGAAAAATATTATTGTTTGTTTTACACTTGAGAGCACTGACTCTCAAACAGGCATAATGCATTATTACCTTTAGATACATTCAAGCAGGCAACAGAGCTCAGAATGGGACCTAGATTTCCTATTTCCATATCCAGAGTTCTTACAACAGACCTGCTCTTTAGGTAAGTATCCCTTCTAGATATTAAATATCAAAAAGCTCCTGGTTACATGTCAGAAATGGAAATGCTCAGCAACACCGAAGCACAGCATTCTTAGATCGCACACAAGAAAACGAGTGTTAGTGTTAATCCCAAATTGGAGGGATTAATTTACAGAGAAGATGGATTTTTAAAGAGGTAATGAGGGGTAGGATTCCTCCAAAAAGCTGTCTACCGGTCTGCTAGAACTCCTCGGTCTGTCCTAGCCATACACATTACGGACTGAGGAATAGCTTGTATTTTGATGTTTTAAAAGCAAATCCCCTATGAAAGCGGAACAATAATTTATTTGCTTAGTTTTGGAACTTCTGCCAAACTATTAAATGTGAAAAGTCTTTTCCCAAAGTAGCACTAAGCAAAAAACAGACAGCGGTCATCCACAAGACAAGCCACACCAAACAAGGTACCACACTCATGCGAGGAGGACTTTGTCCCTGGAATACTCAGCCTGATGCAATTGTGAGGATTGTAGTTACAGGAAAGGTCAAGCACTACACGGAGCCTCCACACAATATGGTAAAAAGCTTTAAGTCCTTCGCACATCTCCTCTTTCACTGCTGGAAACCAAGTGTATGGGTAACACCAGAAGGTTTAAGGTTGATAGGACAGGACGCTTGGTGTATCACATACCATTATGCTTCCTTCTTACTGCTGATGCCAAGAGATGACAAGAACCTCCCTAAACCCAAATAGAAGCAACTGAAAATAGTCATCGCTGTCTGATTCAGACTGTGCAGCGCCTGCGTACTGCCTCAGGCATACAATTATGCTGGGATCACTCAAAGCAAATCCTCTGCCCAAGTTCACCACATAGCTGAAACTGCAAGGAAGCATCCAAGGCTTCTAAACTGGCAGTGGTTTGAAAATCCCAATGTTACCACTCTGGATGCTGGAAGCATGCAAACTGCTAGGGTCCCAGACATCTAGAAACTCTAAGCAAAGCTATGCTGTCTTTAAAATCTACCAAGGTAGAAAAAACAGCCGTACCCAGGAAAACTCAGCTGTACAACAGCCCTAAGTTAAATGAAAATGTACGTAGTAGATTATATTTCCATATTAGCAGTTGCCAAAGGGATGTTTCCTGGGGTCTGTTAAGCTTAAATCTCCTGGTATTAAAACAATACGGGAGCACATAACCCTCAGCCACACAACGTTCAGCACAGGCCCTACTCTGATTTGCACTGCTAGGCACACCAAGAGCTCACATCCGCAGGGACAAAGCAGTGTCACCAACTCCGCAAGCCGCTCAAGGTGCGGCAGAGAAGGCTCAGAAGTGAAGCTTCCTCCTTTTTTGCCTTTTGGAAGGATTGCATCTGTCACAAACCCAGAAAGGTGGCAGCTTGAGTGAGAACAATTCTGAAGCCTCTGATAAGCATGTAGGAAGCAAACTCCAGACAAAGAAAAACATTGAGACGGCTGAGTGATTACAAGAACTAATATCCTGTAGGGACTTTTTAAAAAGATATTAAAACTATTAAAAAGCTTAAGTTGCCTAAATGTAATCCTTATTTGGTAGAAATCTATATATCATCACTGAACTCAACACAAGTACACTGATTTTTCTCTGGCTGAAGATCTAAATGTAATTTGGACACAAGCAGGGAAGTTCTGTGAACTGTCATAGGAATTAGGCACACAGACTTTGAGAGAAATTCACACCTTCAAACCCAGCAAACAATGAAAAATTATTATTTTTATATTGATGGATCCTATCCACCTCCTACTTCCAAAATGCTGACTAAAGTGCTGGTCAGCTGCTACAGCATCACACTACTAACAATGGTACAACTCAGTTAAAGCTGAGTTACCCCCGTTATCAACGCAGAAAGGCTTAACAGTTCCATTAAACCGCTCCCTTTCACACCAGTGTCAAGTAATGGAAACGCGTACTTTACCTGCACCGAACTGCAGACTGCAGCCACAGGTTTTGTTTCTAAACAACTTTCTGACATAACGTAATTGCAGTTTAGGGACAGCTTGTGTCAACTACTTAGTTGAGCACCTGTTACTAACAGATGCTCCACGACAAGTGACATTTTCAAGGGGTCTTAGGACAGCAGAAGAAAACAGAAGAAAAATTTTCTCAATGTAGAAATCAGTTTTTGTTAAGCGATGGGGAAATCTCTTTCTAACACTACTTGTTACAGTTTTCAAGAATATAACCCTAGGAAATACATTTAAGCCTATCTACCTGATCATCCTAGTGTGTACCAGCAACTGCTCCCTATTTATTTATAGGGTCCCATTCTACACACTCAAATTAGCAATCCTGCCACCTACTAAGAAGCTTCGCTGAACTTCAGACATTGAAGACAGGATTCAGTTGTCTAAATACAGGCACGTAGCATCATTTTGGACAACCAAAGTCATCTCCAACACATGCAGTTATTTTTTTATAGTATGTAATACTAACCACTCAGTGCAGCATACCTGAACCCAGGTCAGAGTCTGATAAATATAAATTATAACCGTTTTCCTACTTTTTGGTATAAAGCTACAAATAAATGAAAGGACTCAACCATGCAGAAAGCTGCTGTTACCAAATGTGTAATAATCATTTCTACAATCCACTTCAGATTTCCCAGGAAATATCTACCCCGCTGTCAGGTCTAACCTGCCTTATTTGAGACTTTGATCTAAGCAGTGGTGAAAACTGAACCACCTGGAAACCTAAGAATTCCATAGGTGAAATTCTTATTGAGTGAGAAATATATGGGTCTCTATAGCCTGCAACTGTTAATGATGATTAAATATCTGCCAGCTGCCATAATTGAGGAAACAGTAACTCAAGTCCTTGAAATACCACAGTAAAAGAAAGATTGTCTGCTAAAACATATTTAACTTCAGGTAGCATCTCTGTAATTAACAAAGTAGACATCCATTTCAAAGATAATCCTCAAATTATAATTTTCTCACTTACTGGAATTCTGTGATTTAATATCCAGTCATTTTCTCATTAAGACTTAAATATACAGTACTAGAATAAGTGATTGCTGTGTTTAAACCCTACTTGAGCATTTCTTTCCCGGTGTTCCCGCCCGTGATACCCAGAGCACACAACTGTTCACTTTCAAAAGCCAACACCCTGTAGGTATCAGCTACCCTCAAATTACTTCACACATCCAGTTGTTGTAGGAAGCAGCTACCCACTAGAGCCTTGGGCAAGAAGTAAGCCATTAAGCCAGTCAACCTTTCTACAGCTTCCTTAACCACAAGCCAAGCAATCCCGCTGCAGATATCCCATCTCAGCCTTTTAAAATCTATACCTTTAGACCATCTTCTGTTCTCTCAGGGTTCTGGTTGATCAGATGACTCTCCAGCAATGAGAGCTGCCCCACAAGTGCACGCATCCCGAGCGGAGGACCTGGTCACTGCCAAGTGGCCTTGCAGCCTTCCCCAGGGCAGCTGGAAACAGCTGTATGAGGAGAAGGACTTGGGAGTGCTGGTGGACGAGAGGCTCAACATGAGTGGGCAATGCGCCCTTGCGGCCCAGAAGGCCAACGGCATCCTGGGCTGCATCAAGAGGAGCGTGGCCAGCAGGTCGAGGGAGGGGATTCTGCCCCTCTGCTCTGCCCTGGTGAGACCCCACCTGCAGTACTGTGTCCAGTTCTGGAGTCCCCAACATCAGAAGGACGTGGACCAGTTGGAGAGGGTCCAGAGGAGGGCCACGAAGATGATCAGAGGGCTGGAGCACCTCTGCTGTGAGGCCAGGCTGAGAGAGTTGGGGCTGTTCAGCCTGGAGAAGAGGAGGCTCCGGGGGGACCTGATAGCGGTCTTCCAGTTCCTCAAGGGGGCCTACAGGAAAGATGGGGACAGGCTGTTCAGTAGGGCCTGTTGTGATAGGACAAGGGGTAATGGTTTAAATTAGAAGGAGGTAGGTTTAGATTAGATTTTAGAAAAAAATGTTTTACAATGAGAGTTGTAGAGCACTGGAACAGGTTGCCCAGAGAGGTTGGTGGATGCCCCATCCCTGGAAACGTTCAAGGCCAGGCTGGATGAGGCTCTGAGCAACCTGATCTAGTCAGGGATGTCCCTGCTTCTTGCAGGGGGGTTGGACTAGATGACCTTTGAAGGTCCCTTCCAACTCTAACCATTCTATGATTCTATGCATACATATGCACGCACGCCCACAGCTGAAGGAAGAAACTGTGATGGTTGAAGCTGCTGACCAGATTAGTGACAGCTGGTTTGGAATTAGCTATCACCAGACAGGTAACAAGTTATTTCATTTACTGAAGAAAAAAAAAGAACAAAAAAAATTAATTCCATTTTAAGAAAAAAAATGTTTCACCTTGCAAGAACAGTGAAGAACTGGAAAACTGGATTTACAAAGGATAGAATCTCCTATGTAAAAGGATTCTAAGAGCATCTTAGATGAACAAATATCAGAGAGAGTCCAGACCAGAATTTCTTAATTTACAGTTCACAGGCCCCACAGGACGTGCAAAGCAATTTAGCCTGCTAGCATATCAAGCTACCAAACTATCACAGGAACAACCAGCTCTCAACACCACCTTTTACCCCCAGCCCCAAAATAGCCCTTCTCAGAAGTCATGCAATAGCGTAGCTTTCAATGAAATGTAGCAGAAAAGCAATATCAAAATCTTTTTAAAGATTAGTATATTATTCATTTTCATTTGGTAAAGCATGACAGGCAGATCCTGGATCACACCACTTGTGGCAACAGGAACACTCCCTGAATTTTACAGAGCTTTCAAGCATGCAAGAGTATTTCTAGCACAATGTGAACCAAGTTTGAGATATGACATAAAATAAAAACACTTTTAGGAACACCATTTCTGTTCTTCATATTCCATGAACTCAGAGGAAATGATGCCACAGCCATAGTTTCAAATGATGACATTGCAAAATAAATTTCTGGGGTGTTGCCAAATAATATCAGAACTACTCCATGGGGGGTTTGGGGGTGGGGGAGGACAGGACAACACATAACCACACCACTGAAAAGCAGAAGTTTCAAATACTGAGGCATTGAAAACTGGTAACCACATTTAGAAGTCCAATCCTATACTACTTAGCTGACCAATCATACTTAATGAAAAACCAACTGAGTCAGGGACTCAGTGCCTTGCAGTCAAGAAAAGCTTATCCTTGAGGTCACAGAAACAACCTACCTAGAAAATGCATTTGCAGATTATAGGAGATGTCAGAAAAAAATGCTGAATGAGCATTGTGAACAGCATGTAGCAGGTGCTGGAAACAGGAAAGTTGTTTGGGGATAGGGGGGGTTTCCCAAAATTATTTTAGGGACAAAAATTCTCTGTTGTTGAAAATTAACAGCTGAGAAGTCAATAGTCACACCATCAAAACAGCACAAATCCCCTGGCTTATGTTATTTCCATGGCCTTGGAAACAGTCAACCCACAGTTGAGAGCAGCTACCCACTGACTCCGCCATAAACAAAGGGATAAGCTATTGTTACCGGTTCCTGTCTGAACTAACTTGAGGCACTGTGCATTTTCTTTTGAGTTTAGAAAAAGAACTCTATACAAGGGACTTGTTTCTTCACAACTTTCCACAGAAATCAGTCTCCTACATAAAGGTTCCGTAGAAGAGATTATTAAAAATCCCATCACATTTCACAAGCAATTTCTCCCTACAAAATGCTTCCGTCTTCTTTTGCAAATGATCTAAACAAGCATAGCATCCTCTCTGAGAAAGAGGAAAACGGGAGAAACCTGCACACCCTTCCTCCTTTACAACATATGCAAGCACCAACACAATCCCTCTTGAGACTACTTCAATGACAACAGCATACATCGAA
Organism: Tetrax tetrax; assembly: GCA_009806455.1. Classification (NCBI taxonomy): domain Eukaryota; kingdom Metazoa; phylum Chordata; class Aves; order Otidiformes; family Otididae; genus Tetrax; species Tetrax tetrax. Next base: position 111,837 of record WHYT01017719.1, on the reverse strand, counting down.
GGCACACCAAAAAAAAAAACCAAAAGTACATCTCTTCTACGAATTGTGTAGTGCACATTCTGCATGCTGCACCCAATTGTAGAAACACAAAAACAAGGGTCACCTTCTAACATCACGGCTCCCTTAGCTACGATTCAGAGAGCTTACCGAGGTCAAAGAGGAGAGAGTTTGCATAAATCTCAATGTAATTCTACCAAATTCTATGTGAACGCAGTTCTTCAGGGAGATCATCTGCCACAATATCGTCTCCCAAACTCCTCTCACAGTATACCGAATTATCTGCTCATGAAATTACTACAGACTATCGGCCACGATGGTTTAGACCCCACATCTACCACCACATAGTAGTCCACATCCTACTACAACTAACTTCAGTGCGTACGTACCTCTAGAATGGCTTACGCGCCACCATCACGTTGACACAAGCAGGAGAAATCCATTTGCAATTGGTCGCATCCACAGCCATCATCACAACACTGCAGCACTCTCCTGGAGTCGGGCTGAAACACGGCCTTCCTTGCTTTGTGGGATTAAAAGGAAAAGCCTTTCAGAAAAAAATATCAACACAAGGACACATACGGAGCTACTGCTAACAGAGCGGCTGAAAGAGGTCACAGAAAGGAGGTCCTGCAGATCAAAAAACTGAAGAACAGCCAAGAACTAATGAAAACAAGATAGACTTCTGGCAGCAGTGAAGCTCCTTGTCAATATTAGGAGGCATGGAGAAAATGATCTCCCAGCTGAGAGGCACAGCTGGGTCACTGAGGACACAGAGGCTCCCAAACTCGTAGGGAGGAAGATCTCAACTGCCACTCCAGTTCTGGAACAAGAGCCAGAGGCAGTCTAAACGCGAGGAAACGTTTCTTGCAGAACTGTATTTTACCATATTTGCCAAAGACATAAAATGGAATTATAAGAAACAGTGGTTTTAGTGGTAGTAACGCTGCAATGCAGAACTGCCCTGCCATTTTCTCTAGACTAAACAGCTACACTTGTCTGTACCTCAGGGGAACTAGTCTGACAAATTATTTCATTCTATATCTTTTTGTGCTCTTTTTTGACATCTAAATATTCTTCCAGCTTCCGGGGCATCAGAAAAAAAGGTAATAAATCCTTCAAAATACCTACCTACACTATTATCAACCACGCTGATGCAAACGAGTCCTTTCCAGCCTTTCTCCCCCACTTAACAACCCCCTCCAGCCGTGCCACACGCAAGCATATGCATACGCACCATATGAAGACACGAGGGGTGAATTTTAGTTCAAATACAAGTTGCAAGAGAAGATATATTAAAAAACAAAAATCTCCAGTCTCAATACTGGAAAAAGTCCATAAGGATGGTAGTGCAAAATTTTTTTTCTAATCTGTAATTAAAATTGGAAAGAATAAAAACCATCTGCTACTTTCAGTTCTCTTGTGGACCCTGTATCGAATGATGCAGTGCTTTGCCTTCCAGAGCTTCAAAAACCGTGCAGGGATCTGCAGGGGAAGCTGAGAGGAGGAGGGATGAAATGAGACTGAAGATCAGAGCAAAGTCTGAGGGCCAGACAGCTCAGCAAGGGAGAGTCCTTGGACCTGCCAAGAAGGCAGTGAAGTGCCACAGCAGGACTCCAGCGCAGCAGCACGGCAATCAGCCTGACTGCTCAACAGCTCACTGCAGAGCGCCTTACCGCCAGCCAGGACTTTGTGGAAAATAACAGCAAGAAGGAGCTCACGAACAAAAACACCACTTGGCTTGAGACCATGCTCCAGGCAGGAGGACTCCGCTTCTCCATGAGCAGGATGCTGCAGCCCCCCAGCACTGGAAGCAGCCGGCCCAAGGGAGATCCTGCCTCCCGCGAGCCTCAGCCCCTGGCACCGCTCAAAGGTGCCTCCAGCCACATGTTGGTGCTTACTGCCACAGCTGTCCTGGATCCTCTGCAGAAGGCCAAGCTGAAAGCCATTTACACAGTGGCAACCTTAAGATCAAATGTAAATGCGTGGTTTTTATCCAAGTACCAGCGTATTCCTGAACTATGTAACTAAATGTGAACCTCTCTACTATTTATTCCCAACTTCCAGTATTTCAACAGCTGTTGATTGGACTCAAACATTTGCACTTTTATCCCAAAGTTTTCACAACAGTTGTAATGATTCCATTCAATAAAACCAAAGAACAAACACTCATAACTTCAGTGTATTTGTGTAGAGGCATATACATACATATCTGTACTTGTGAAAAGGTGTAAATGTTTAATTCAAGTTCCACAAGAATCAGACTTCCTGAAACAGGGCTGGAGTTATCAAACACAAAACAAAACACGGAAATTCATTACATTATATTTACAGATCATTCCATAACATCATTGGAGAGGGTCCAGAGGAGGCCACGCAGATGCTGAGAGGGCTGGAGCAGCTCTGCTGTGAGGCCAGGCTGAGAGAGCTGGGGCTGTTCAGCCTGGAGAAGAGGAGGCTCCGGGGAGAGCTGAGAGCGGCTCCCAGTGCCCAAAGGGGGCTGCAGGGAAGGTGGGGAGAGACTCTTCAGTAGGGCTGGTGTGACAGGATGAGGGGGAATGGTTTCAAAATAGGAGGTAGATTTAGATTTGGTATAAGGAAGAAATTTTTTACGCTGAGGGTGGTGGAGCAGTGTCCCAGGTTGCCCAGAGAGGCGGTGGATGCCCCATCCCTGGAAACATTCCAGGCCAGGTTGGCCGGGGCTCTGAGCAACCTGATCTGGTTGGAGATGTCCCTGCTCCTGGCAGGGGGGTTGGACTGGGTGGGCTTGAAAGGGCCCTTCCCACCCAAACTGTTCTATGAGTCTATGATCATCCTTGACATTTCATTAACTATTTTGATATTCTGTGGAAACATTAAAGAGGAAAAATACGGTAATATTTATTAAAATTCTATTTAAGAAAACACTAAACAAAAGTTGGTTTTACTGAAATAATTCATAAACTTCATTAAAACTTCCATTAAGAACTCACCAGATTACCTCCGCATTATCTTTGCGATTATAATAATATCTTATTACAATATAAATGTAGTATTAAAAAACTGAAGTCAAAACCTTAATAAACTCACACACAAGCTTTTCACACTGAAAATGTTGCAGAAAATAGCTCACATACCAAACGTGAACATATAATTCTTCTATGTAACATTTATGGTTTCATAAAAATACTTAAGAAATTCTATTCCCTCATACTTTCATGAAACATTCCTGATGTTTTCATTAAATAACTTCATAAAGCATTAAAAAAAAAAAAATACATACCACAGCCACAACTCCAGAAGTCACTAAAATCAGCTCCTGCGCTCATAGCGCGTTTCCTTGGTCACCACAACTTTGACAAGGCTGTGTCAGCATCTGCTTATGGACCCTTAGTCCCCTAATTCCATCACAGGCCAAAACGTCCTTCCCCAGGTCCCAAGCACACATTAATATTCTGCTTAGATACTTGCATATTTTCTATTATTGAAATCAGCAACAAGCAATTAAGTCTAGTGATGGATTAGATGATCAGAGTCTCCCAGAACAACAGAGGCCACAACCAATACTCATAGCCATGGCAGCCAGGGCAACAAACCCAGAACAAGACTGTGCTGCACCCCAGCACGATAAGCTCTCCTTGACAAAGAAATCAAGGAGAACCTTCCTTTTAGTGCTCAAAAGCTGCAGTTTCCATGACTGCCCCAACGCAACAGGGACTAGCGTGCTAAACCCCAACACTGACAAGCCGACAACCTGCAGGAATGGCAGGCTCCCGCACGCCATTAACCGCAGGCGTCAGCCAGCCGCCGCAGCCACGGGCTGAGGCAGGTCATTCCCCAACTCAACACCTCTGAGCAGCCTCAGGGCAACACACCCCTGGGGCGAGGCGTCGGACATCTTGTCCTGGGTGTCTCCCCTCCCGCCGAGGGGAGGGAGAGGCTGCCCCGAGCCGGGTACAGCCGGTTCCAGCCGGTTTCACCAGCCCCAACAAGCAGGGCCCTGCCGAGCCCCTCAGCCAAGCTAGTGGTAGTGCCTCTGCGAAAAACATCTAAGAAAGGGCAAAATGCTGCCTGGCAGCGAGGCAAAAAGCGTGATTCAAAGCCCTGCCGCCACCAAGGCCAGAGAAGGAGGGAAGGAGAAGGTGCTCCGGGCGCTGGAGAGGGTATTCCCTGCAAGCCATGGAGGACCCCACGCTGGGGCAGGTGGAGATGCCCTGAAGGAAACTGCAGCCCACAGAGAGCCCACGCAGGAGCAGCAGGAAGAGTGGAATTCAGTTCTCAGTGGAATTCCAAGTACACCTCTGCAAGCCTCTGGATCTGCCTGTATTTTGCCACAGCCAGCCTTGCATCACACTGTTTCAGTCAGGCTGAAAGCAAGACCAGTGAATCAATGAAAAAGACAAAGCTAGTGCTTAGGGGACAACAAAGGGGGAATTGGATGAATTTATGAGACTCCAACATATGCAAATACAACAACTTGCAGCTGGCTTCTGCTGGATATGGGGGAATAGCGTAACCCACAAAGATTAGAAGACAGCATGGGATGCCACTTAAGACTACCAAGCACTTCATACAGGAAGCCCTACTATCTGAAAATAAATACTGACAGTAGTAGGGCTGGGGTTTGGTTGGTTGTTTCTGGCCACATGTATTCTCATTTGTCTGCACCAGCCACAAGAATTCAGTGTGAAACAGGCTGCCAAGTTCCAGCAGCTTTCGTAGCCCACACTCCTCTTTCCCCATGCACGGACAACGCGTAGAGCTGAAAGATACCCATGCAGGGTGCTGAGCCAAATTTAGTGTGTCAGGGGGGCAGTTCTGGCCGAAACGACTTATCCAATTAGAACATTATTTAAGCCAACAAAACAAGAATTCTTACAAAAATAAAAATTTAATTTAAAAATGTATCTGTAGCTCTAACTTCAACTGTATCTAGAAGCACAGCGTTGAAGTGGACCTCAAGAAATAATCAACTATACATATATCATTCCTGACAAAAACCTGTCTAATCCAGTCTAAAAAAAAACCTTCAGGAAAGAAGCTTTCATGGTGATAAGTCTCCCCTCTGCTTCGAGAGAAATGGTCCTCTGGACAGAAGTCAGAGCCAATTAAAAAAAATTAGAAGATAGACAGCAAACACATGTAAATACTCATTGTGCAAATAAGGCAATTATAACAGTGATCACTGAAAAACCCACACACAGGGGGAATTATGTGGACACAAAGATGCTTTACCAGTCAGTCCCACTAAGCCTTGAACCCTGATTATACCTGCACCTCATATTCCGCACACTGACTCTTTCCTACACTTTAATCTTTCCTTGAAAGTACTAGTAAGTCTTTTTCAACCCAGTTATCTCCACCTCAGCCACGGGCAAAGACAGCTTGCTCGCTTCACTTGATGTCGTCCTCGTTATCTTTGCATTCCCATCAGCCCTCAGACTGGCTCGTGGGGCAGCCTCCAGAAAATTGTTCAATCTTTCCTCTTCCCTATTCCCACTTTAAAGGTTCCCTTTGATCTCAGCTGAGGTTTAGGACTACTAAACCTCACCAGACTAGCAGAAGCTACAAAAATAAACCACAAGATTTTTCATTGCTTCATTGTCCTCCAGGACCCTTGGCATTTTCTGGAGTCTGTCTTCTCATAACCACTCTTTCAGCTCTAGTTAGTTTTTAGTTCAGTATAACCCCGAATTCTGGCAGGAATTCACATGGGTAAATATAAGTACACTTGTTTAAAAAAAAGTTACATGTTTACACACACACCCCACGCTCATTCTTTAGTCATAAATAATATGTCTTTCCTGATTAAATTGAAACATTTCGACCAAACTAAAGCCTTGCACCCAAATACCCTCTGATTTCACAGCCAAATCGCATTTCTGTTACGGATGCTTTGCTTAGGTAAAGTTGTCTTAAATTTAGTTTACGCTGCCATTATGAAGTCATGCAGTGGTTTATGGGTTTTTTAAATGCTTCTCTAGGTATTAAACCAAGGACACTAGATGGATAAAGGCATATTTCAGCCTCTAGTGATTTTATATTTGGATACATTATTATTTTTAGCTTTACAGAGTCACGAGTTATAAACATTCTGAAAATCAAATCAGAAGCAGATACTAGGTTTATGAGAAACTGCAAGAAACTTTTTGCTCCAATATGAGAAATAAAATACCCTAAATCCAACACAGCTACCAAACTGGCACAAGCTTTAAAACAATTGTATTTGTACAACTTTTTTACTGCTAAAAATTTTACAGTTTTAAAACACAGACATAGCAGAATTTTTTTTCTTATTGCTATCTTGCAGCTGTCTTTTGCAATTAACGCATGCTAAATGCTTCTTTGTGCTCCTGAATTAAAAATAAATTAAGACCTATTTTTCTGAGATCTTGGTTTCTGACAAACGTGGGTGTGTATGCACACGAACTAGCTCAGCAGTGAGAGAAACCAGGTCTACAGAAAGAAAGGGGTAAGCCCAAACAAACTGGAGAAGGAAGGTGGGGATTACAGCAGGGCCCGTCCCCCAGTACCTACCACCAAAAGTAGGGCAGCTCCAGAGATGGCAGCCAGCTTTAACCGTTACCCCCATCCATCTGGGACATTCACAGCGACGAGGAAGGTCTGAGGCCAATTGGTGAGCAATCCACAGGTCAGGATCAGGCAGTCTAGAGATTCCCGTGCAGACTTGTGACAGGACGGGTCTGCCACCAAGCCAGAAAGCCCATACACGAGCTATGGAAAGCAGTACCCCTACAGCATTGCTCAAGAAGAGACTGGTAGCCCAGAGCTGAGCTTAAATAGTGCTCCTGGGCCCATGGGCAGGGTGGAAGGCCCCAGGTGAGGCTGATGAGGGCTATGAAGGCTATCAGTGAGTGCTTCAGGGCACCTGACAGGAGGTTCCTTGAAATTAGGGGCAGGGGGGCTGCCTTGTTGAAGTTCACTGTCTGAAGCAGCACTCATTCACCCTGAAAAACTACAGCTAGTGAGGAATAAATCTTAATCTGTTATCGGTGCTCCCGTTCATCATGGTGTCATTCAAAGAAATCATAAAATTTATCTTCAGTGCAAATGAAGTTGCTTATATCTCTCAGTCTGCCTAAATCCTTTCTCCATAACAATTTAGTAGCTCCGTTAATATTTAGGATTTTTTTTTCCCCCTAGTATCTTTCAATTAGGTCTCTGCAAAGGCAATTGCTTTACAGCGACCAGAAAACCAATAAAAGTCAGAGAAAGTTGCTAGTGGTAGAGATCTCTAACACACACACCCCTCTTACGTATGTTCAGATGGCTCAGGCTGTTTATACTATCTTCCATCTGAGCAATTTCTCCATTAGGGTGCTTTTCCTTGTAGTTGTTGGGCTTGGCTGTCAGCAGAGTTTATTTTCAACTAGTTTAAATTTAAATAATTCAACAAACAAATGTAAGGTGGCCGCTATTCAGTACACAGCGATTCTTGCCCTGCTTCTAGCAAAGCACTCGTGTAACCCTGACCCAAGCTGTCTCACTGGGGCCAGAGAATAAAGGTCACCTTCTCACCAAGAGTCCTGGGTGTTTTCTGAACCCCGCTGTTGGAGCCGTTTGGAAAGACTGCAAATGCTGAGCTGCCACAGTGAAGAAGAAAGGAGGAACCATTTCAAATCCCAGTCCAAAACTCACATCACAAAAAGCCTATCCTTAATCTCGTCCATAATTTGATTCTATTCGAGTGTAATACAGTCTGGCCTTTCAAATACCTTTTAAAATTCATTTTCTTCTTATTTTCTACGTTTTCATCTCCACAGCAGACAAACTTTTTGAACATTAGCAGGGAGCAGTCTCACCTGTACAAGCATTAGCACCACTCAGCATTTCAAATCTGCGGATTCTGGAGCAATTAACCCAGAGCAACAGTTTATTAAACAGCATTTTGGAAATGATACAGCGTACAGGCAGTTTCACAGCTCATGACTTTTAGAACATTTTATAAACAAGTGCTTGTCATTTAAGATCAATCATGACCTCATTCATATGTTATTTTCTAATGAAGTCAAATGATGAAATAATAATTTAAAAGATATTTTTAATTTCCAGATAGGAAACCAGTAGTAACTCCAAAAACTCTAACATGTTTCCAACAGTTCTTCTTTATTTACTGCTTTTGGCTTATTACTGAAGACAGACTTTTATTTAGCTGCAAAATACTGCTCTGTCTGAAAGTGATGTGTCACAAATGAAAGAAAGTGAATTTTGGTTGGATATTTAAATCTGAAAAATTACAGTATTTAGTGAACATATTTTTAAATTCTGTAGAGCCTTTTTTAATAGGCAGTATTTATTATCAGCACACTTCTGACTGAAACTAGCATTTATTTCTTTTTTAATTATTGGCCAGTTGTATTTTAGCATGGCCATACTCATACCTTGACTTAGCACAAAGCGACCAAATTGTCTGCATGCAAAATTCAGTGCAATGTTGTCCCAGTTTTAACACGGTTGGAAGACAGATATAACAAATGGCTCAAGAATATAGAGTAGTGGTAAAGAGAAGATAACTGCTAGTGCATGAACAAAGCCATTGCTTCCCTGTCCCCCTATGATTTGATTCAAAAATTAAGATTGGATAATTACTGTATGGTTCTTTTGTCAATATCAGAATTAAAAGTGTTAAGACAGTACAGCCATTTCTCCAAAACCATGCTAGGACTATTTTTTTTCTCATCAGTTTATGTTCTAAACAAGTTTTTTTTCTTTTTAATTTTACAAATACCTTCTAGTGGCAGTCAACAGTGCTTGTTTACATGGACAAAGGGCCCACGAAGACTATGTCTGCATCTTTTAGAGCACCCCCTGCAAAGTGGTGATCCTGTTTAACACCCACACATTAAGAGATCTTGAGCCTCTGCCATAAATGGGTTCCTCAACAATGCAGACCAGTGCTATGGTTTTAACAGCCGCATCTGTCGCAGGGATTAATATCACCCTGCAGCAGCAGTTACACAACATTTGGCTGTGAGATGTGGAATAACATCAAGAGAAAGCCTCTGAGAGGCTGAAAAATGGAGTGGCGGTGCTTGGGAGGCAGCGGGGTTTGAGATGCTTGGTGCATGCTGCCCAGTCTTAAATTACTAGCTGCTACAAGCTTCAGAAAGGAGTTGTGGCCATATCCCCTTTACATTCCCTAAGGAAAGTTCTATGGGAATACTGTACTTGTGCATTAGAGTAGACAAGCCAAGACTATCAGAGCTCTCCGTGCGACTTTCTAGCATGCCAAGTGGAAGAAAAGAAACGGTGTAAAGACAGTAAGAAAAGGCTAAAAATCAACTGTTAAATGACACAGTGGGGCCATGGATAAAAATGGGAGCCTTTGCCCCTTAGGCTTGTGTCTCCAGACTAACACAAGAGAGTTAGTGAAGAAAAGTTATAAGGAAAAGATGTGCTAATAGGCATAGCCCTACAAGAATTACGAACAATGAAATCCCACCTGTCAATTACCTGGTTTCAAGTTTCCCTACGAATGCCAAGTGTGGAGGATTTCCCTAGGATATTATCTAGGGTTCACTAACTTTTCAAGGGACTGCAGGATCCATTGCAATGGACTGTTACAGTCCTGTTTAACAAACTAGCTATGTGTACCTCTTTACCTTTCGAAAAGATGCCCTTACAAACGGGGCATTCCTTCTGCTATTTGCCTCTTTGCTGCTGCCCACGTCATAAAAAGTGAGGGTTGGAAACATGAAGGAGAACAGCAGCTTTGGTTCATTTGTCTTTGTCGCTTTTTCCTGTTTGTAGAAAGGGTTGCTATGCCAGTGTGTAAGCATAACAGATTAGATTTTTGACAAGACGCAATCTCATGGAAAGAGAAGCTTAAAATTCAATTACAGTTAAAGTTTAGCTTGCTTTCAGAACCCCTGAAGTTTACATTAGTCCTAAACAATAACACTAAAAGTAGTTGATGGAGAAACTGTGCCATCTATCTTTCTATTCTCACCGAAACTTAAAGTTGAAGCAGGAAGAAAAGACTTTGCTCCAAAGCTCCATGCAGTAAAAGAGCACCTAAACCTCCATACAAGTCTTTTGTTCTTTATGTAGCCAGTGCAAATCCAAAATGATTCTGTTTCCTAAGAATAACCCAGATTGACCCTGTGATAAAGAGACCAGCTCATCAAGCAAAAGAGAAAACGGTGGTTTACACAACCACTGGAATTTTCTCTTTGTTGAGTATTCTTCATCCATATTTCTAAAGAATCAGTGCTCTGTTTGATCACTGCACACTTCATAGGTGGCACCATTGGACACAAGGCCCCCATCACCTATTCTTGCTGTTGAGGCAATTCTATCTCCTGAGACTCATGCAAACAGGAAAACAAGGGCTTTGTTAGCAAGACCTTACGTTCTCTATGATGCAGCTGAAGAGCTTCATACCTAATGACAGGGTCCGCTAAGCCATGATGAGCTCTGAGTAGAGGAAGTCCTCGGGTTGCAAAACCCACTTGCCACACACTGCAAAAGAATGAGGGGAAGTTGATGTGTTTCGCTTGCAAAATAACACTCATGCAATTATAAGGCAAGATGGAAGAAGCTTCAGAATTCATCCAATAATTTTGTTGCAGAGCTGAGGAGTAAGTATTCTAAGAGTAAAATTCCTGGAGACAGGAATGAGACAGGGACTAACTGACACCCTTGTCATAATGAAATCACAGGGTTTTTCCTGGATGAGTGCTTTGGAGAATAGATACTTGTAGTGTTTCTAACCTGCCGGCAGACGGATGGCTGACCTCCATATAGGACTAACATAAAGGAGGTAATGGCTGCTCCTCTTTAAAAAAAATATACTTTTGGTCTTGGTCACATTTAGCCAAATGCCACAAACTCCACAATGAAGAAAGCCACACGACCTCTTGCAGCACTGGGGATTCAGTAGAGGCCCCTGAGGGGCAGCTTTACTCAAATTTAGTTATGAGCACGGGGCTAAATATGCCACAGGGCATAGACTGAAGATGTGCAGCTCAGCGACTCTCCGTAACGCTCTCTGTGGCAGAGAAACCGCAACAACATCCACCAGCCAAGGCTCAGGCAGGCGCTGCCGGGTAGCAGTGTCTGCCCTATCCCCACAGACACTGGCTTGCTGGATATTTCAGTGTCATGGACTGGTCACTAGCTGGAAATATTTTTTAAAAGAAAGCTGAATTACTTTCATATAAAACAACAATAACTCATAATTCCTCTAGCTGCTAGTAATTTTGATTAGGAAAAAACAGCCAACCCTTTTACTACTTGCATAATTAAAGAATCACACTGTTCTTCCTGTGGTTTTTCTTCCTTACGATTTTCCATCGCAATCCATTAAGTGTTACAGTATTAGCAGGGATTTAACACACCAGATTTAATGAACAGTACTTCTCGTACGTCAGCATTTGTGCTCAGAGAACTGTACATTAAATAGTGGTTTCAGTAAATTATCTGACCTTTCCCTCTCAAGTCTGCACCTCCTAATTACAACTTTCCTTGTTTTGGTATAAAATATTGGCAAGGTCAAACCCTGCCACAGCACTTGCAAATTTCCTCAAGAGGCTCACAGAAACGACCTATCTGCTTCTACAAACCATGACTGCAAATGTGTTCAGATTATCTACATATTTTATATTCATGAGGTTTACAGTTCTACCTTGCAGCCAGGAAAATTGCTTTGATTTTTTTAAAGTCTCTAAGCAGAAGGCAAATAAAAAAAATATAATATGCTTACTATCACACAGAGCTCTTTAAACTCCTGCTACATTTACCCTGACAATTGTTTTTCCATCAATCCTCCTGTGCTGGCATATCTCCCTGAAATTTGCTGACATGGCAGCGAAGGACATCTTCTAGTTGACATCTTTTAAAAATAATTCTACTAAAGAACATTTAGTTTTTTGTCTTGTACCTAAAAGCAACTGAACTTCATTCCTGGGTCAGAGAGAAAGAAACAACATGAATAAATGTCCATCCCATTCTGGAGCAATCAGACAGTATACGTACGGTCTGAAACACTGCTGGTTTGCTCCTGAAGTTTGAGCACGACTGAAGTCTGTGGGAAAACTTCCAGTCCTACCAGTGGATCTGGACCAGTCTTCAAGAGTGCAACCAACCACTAGCATCCCCCCCAGCATGCACAAATGATGTTCGTCCCCTCCTCTAAAAATGAGCTGAGAAGCAGAGATAAAAAACCAACCTCCCGTCTCACTGGCTGGCGCTTTACTCACTGCGCCTTATGTCTGCGGCACACCTCTGCCTCACCTGCCCTCCACATCCCCAGGCTATGATCACACGCTCCTCTGCAGGCCTTTCATCAGGAAAAAAAAAAGAAAAATGGCATTGGAAAGTTTTGAAAGTTTTCCTCCTTATACTATGATTCAGTTTCTCTCCTCTAATTTCCAGATAGTTCCATTTTCCCTGGGCAAAGGTTTTTCAAACATAAAGTCTGCTATCGGAGCCTGTAACACTATTTTTCTTCCTAAAAATCTGCATAGCCAGTTTCATCTAGGAGAAGATTAATCTACTTTGATTATGAATACTGAAATCCCCATCCCTCTCCTTTATTTTCCGTGTTCATTTCTTATTCTAGCTCTAACTACCTGACCTGGATTTCAGTAGGATGCTAGCACGACTACGGGGCTCCCTGAGGAACAAGGGGGTATTTCAATCCCGGCCCATCACTACTTCTGGAATACTAATATTTTTTGCTATGCATATTCAGTCCGATTGATAATTATATCCACCATTATGAGCTGCAAAATCCAGGACATAATGCAGAGTAGAGCTGGCACATTTGCACTGAGAGAGACTCACATCCTGCTGGAATTTTAACAGCTTTTCCTCCATGCAGAGACTTCAGCAGCATTATGCTATTGCTTCATTTTGTCCCTCCGTGACTTATGTCAGTAACCACGTTTTAATAAAAGAGAGTGCTTGTTTAAAAAACAGTAAAGCTGTTTTCTTAATTTAGTTTACAATTTGAAAGGCCTTCAGTAAACACAGTACACCAAGTGCTGCAACAAAATAGACAAAAGAGGCTTTCTTTCCGTAAAACACAAAATGACATTTACAGGTGTATGCCCACAGGTACCGTAGCCATCTTCACTGACTGCTGCCGTTGCCACCAGAGAAGACAAGCTGTCAGCTGCCTGTCTTTCCTCCTCTAAACAGTTACAAGGAGCCTGGCATCTAGGAAGGGTCCACAACGGGCTACCGCTTTGGCAGCTCCACGCAGTAGATTCTGAAGAGGCGCCTGAAGCGAGCCCACTTATCAGCACCCAGCAGCACCGCCGCCTGTCCCCGCGCCAGCCACGGCAAAGGACAGCCAGGAACTCCCCACAAGTTGCTTTGGTATTCAGAACAGACACAGCCAGAAAAGATGCTGAGAAACAAGCTGGAGGGATAACCAAAAATGCTGAGTTTTGAAAGATGAGGGGCAAAGAAATAGAGAGGATCGAGGGTAGCAGGGAAGGTATTGGAAGGATAAGACAACCTGGAACTTGACCATTAAAAAAAGAATTGTGAAAAGCAATGAAGTGCAAATTTGGTGAAGTGAGACTGCAAAAGATACGTCCAGTGGAGATTCAGGAAGAACAGAAGAATGGAATGTGTAAAGCACTCTCATAAACGTGGGAGCAAAAGCGTGGAAAGACATAAGAAAAATGTGAAAATTTGTTCCTAGTCTGAAGTAATTTCTTTCAGTGTGATATGGGAGCCTGTTGAATGCTGATGGGAAGGAGATAACCAAACAGTTTTTTTCTTTAAGAAAAAATCCCTTCTGTACTACAGCTTCCGTGCAACTCAGTGGGAAGCATTGGAACAAGACAAACCAACACACATAGGTCACTTACCACCAGAGCAATGAACTCACAGTTCCCCCTGCACTGGGCAGACTGGTACCTGAGCTCCCCATCCTGAAGCTCATCCAGGCATCTCCATGTCGCTCTGCGGTCAGTTTGTTACTACAGCATTAGCATAACCAAAGTCTGAGAAATGCGAGCCTTTCCCGCTACCTGTGCGCCTTCAAATCCAGAAGGCTGGCCACCTTCCACTGATCTGTTGTACAGGCTACTGTACTTCATAGAAGTGATTCGGGAGAGATGAAAAAGCTATTTGTTGTCATAGAAACTGCAGGACTTCATGCTACTGTGCAGGCTGATACGTGAGGATATTATTGTTTGGCCTTCTTCCAAGCATCCAGATTGAGAAACACTAAAAAGCGTTAAAAAAAGCCCCTGAAATTTTGCCAAACAATCAGATCTACAACTTCCACAAACACACTCAAATATTTACCAACTGATGTGGATAAATTTGAAAAGCTTTGAGTATGGAAAACAGTGCTGAAAAAAAAAAAATATATTCTTGATCCCAAAAATCAAACAAGCAATGGGCATCTTGTAAGGCTACAGGAAATGTCCAAAAGTCTATAATCAGTTATGAAGAGGCAATTAAAACAACAAACTGTTGTCTTCAGTTCCCACCACTTAGTCAAGGCTAATATTTTAAAAGCCTACAGTTAGCATGGTAATTAATGCTAATAACGCAAAAGCAGATATCCCAAGGGCTTAACAGCTGCCAAAGAGCACCCCTACCTGAGAGGAAGGTAAGGTGTTTATGATTTTTCCTTTACTTTCTGTTCTTTGTAACTGGAGAGTAACAGTATCAGTAAATCCAGTAAATCATTAAATAAAATGCGTAGTATAGTGGCCAAACCTCCTCACGCTCCAGGTAAACAGCTGTGTTCCCCTAACAACTCCAGAGGAAAATAGGTTTACACTGAAGTTACAATTCATAGACCACAGAAATATAGGCCCATAGGAAGTGTTTTAGATTGTCTCATTTACTTTGGACAAAAGTTTTCTTCTACAGGAACATCTTTTTCTTTTCTTGTCATTTTTCCTAAAATATCTTCATCTTCCACTTGCAGAGCAGTATTTCTTGGTTATGACAGAGCAGAAAGATAATTCTGCAGGTGTTATTAGTTCATAGAAAAAATGGATTTTTTAACTATTTGATTTGGCAAACGAATGAGTATGACTAGGATAGATTATGCCAAAGTTTAGCTGTATGCTGGGCACAGGAGGGGGGAAAAAAAAGGCAGTTTAGAGTATAGAGGTGACCTCTTAATCCATCTGCATTGAAACTTCCCGTTATTACCACAATAGTACAATTTTCTCTCCATCTGTTCCAAATAGTTCAAAACCCTGTCATATTTAGCATAGAAATCACTGCTCCCAAGCTGGAAGCCAGACAAAATGATCCAAACGGCCTTATATGTCCTGTGTGAAGAAAAAAAACAACAGCGCCGTGGCTTGCAAACAGCCTGTCTCTGGCAGGCAGGCATGACATCATCTGATATCTATGAGTTAATGTCCAACTGTTCTATTGCCCCGTAAAAATCGTCTTGTTTTCTTACTGAAGGAATCTGCTTCTGTTACAGAATACATCTTGCTCTTCTCCCGTCTCCTCAGAAACAGCCAGAATGCCGGAAGAATTCTAAACATGCAATTATTCAACTTTCAGCTCTCTCAGGCCACAAAAGTGGACGGACGTGACACTCAACTGAGCCACGAGGAAAGCGAAGCAAAACTGCTGGAGGAGTGGTTCAGGTGGGAGTGCTTTTCTTACGTTTAACGTCTAATTTCTCCTTGGATAGCAGCCTAGGGCTGCAGCCAGCCAAATGGCCTCCTCCCGCGCCAGATCCAGCATCCATCCCCTATTCCAGCTTCCTTTTGCAGGTTTAGGCCCTTAACTGCCAGCTCCAGGAGCAATCTAATGGGATGCAGGAGGGCATAAGCTGTTGGGAAAAAGAATACAACGTGATAGACAAAATTTTCAGTGAAGGGCTAGTAATTTACACTGCAATTGGTTTTGTATTATGTGTATAATGCCATGAAACAGAACAGCAGGGTAAATTAAAAAAAAAAAAAAAAAGCTGCCATTTTCTAGATTTTCTTCACTTCACTGACAATTCAGACTGATGCATTTGTCAGAGCTCAACATAAGAGGGGAACAGAGAAGCCCACGGTGATACTTTTTCTGACCTAACGACAGAGTACAATCACACAGCGACTGTTAGTCTACACTCCCCTTCACTAGCAATCCTGTGTGACCTCCAGCTGTGGAAAATCCAGCTCAAGCCCTTTTCCTTTCCCTCCATATGCTGAATAAGTATTTTTAAAAGACAAAGACAAAGGGAGTTTGATGAGATATGCCACTTTTTTTTCCAAGAGAGGAGAAGCGGTGACTTTCAAAGCCCACGAATTTGGGCTATATACTTGATCAGCAAAATAATCCACCTGTCAAAGCCGCGGATTATCTGAGTAGCATGGATGCTCTGCTGCATATGCAGTTAGTCCCTGAGTTAGACTGCAGTTCTTCACTGGACCGCACCTAGACAGAGATGTCTGTCACTGGAATTTGTAGATATGATGAGGATATAAATTAACTGTGAGTCATCACGCAGACAAACATGACAAAGTCAAGTTGGTTTTGGAATTTCCCTCATTAGCCAATATTATAACAACAGCTATTAAATGACATGACACACTTTTACTTTGCAGAAATTCACAGAATTATTTTAATGTAATAAAATATAGCTTGGTCTAGAGTCCCTAGACACCAGCTGGAGATGTGGAATGCAGTGAAAATACAACTGTACTGCATCTAGACATTTAAAGAGCTGTAAGTCAAGTGTCTGTCTTCTTTTTGTGGTATACTTACCTTTGTTAGCTAAAGCCTACCAGGAAATTCAACTCTATTTCAAATACACAAAATAATCACGTGGGCATGACTTAGGTCCCAGAAATGATAAGACATGTCCACTTCAGGACATCTGAAACAAGCTACAATGACACAGTAAAAATCATAGTGCTCACATCGTATGCATTTGTGCCACACCTGAATCTGAGAAAACAGCAAATTTGTTCAGGTGAACACTTCTTCAGAATAGGTTTGCAAAGCTCAAAGCAAATTCTTGAAGGTTGCACGGTCTTCTCATGAGGTGACAGGAAAATGAGGGTGGTCTGTATACAAAAGACAGGGAGGCAGACTGAGACACAAGCAGCAGCTATCACTGAGCTGAGCATCTGATATTTCTCTCCATGACAACTGCAGGCTTGTGAAATTCCTGTACCCTATTTTTTCTTCTGTCATGTCCTGAAGAGGGGCTTTCCCTGGCTGGGGAATCAGTTTTCCCCAGGAAGCAGATGAATTTCATTGCAAGAGTGACATCCTCCCACTCTCCCAGAAGCCCTAGATTCTAAGTTGGAAGACACCAGGGCCAGTTATGTGGTCAGTCTAGTGAGATAATGAAAAGGCAGGTCAGATAAATTGCTTATAACTAAACAAACTGAAATTCTCACATCCTGAGATTACTCAGATTTTGCTTCAGGAAAGAAGTAACGGGTGTCCAAGGGAGAAGCATATGCTGTGCCTGGGTCACGCGATGAGTGCTGCAGCACCAGCTGGAAGAAATCTGGCAAGAAACCTGCAGATAACCAGAATCTGCAGCAAGGAAAAATAAAGAGCAGATCTTGCAGAACAGAGAACACTGACAGTAGATATAATTCCCCCTTCCCCCAACTTTTGTATCATTTATATAATGCTAGAAAATTACAGTACTAACCAAAGAGGGAAAAACTGGAAAGAAAACAGCTGATGTCACGGCTTAATATATCAAGAGAGTAAGGTTAAAAAAGGATGACGCTAAAGCATCAACTGAAAAGCTGATGTTGCAAATTTTGGCTCGTGTTTGACTCTGTTTTCATATGAAAAGCTTGTTCTGATTCTATTTTTCCTTCTTTTTACAGATTCATAATTTATTGCTGCAATAGATCAAACTTGCTGCTCGTGTTTTAACATGAGGAACTTTCCTTTGCACATATTACAGGAGTTGAAAAAAAGGTGTGTTTATCTGCCCTCTGCTGGAAACACACAGCAAAAACACAGCACTGTCAGCACCGGCCTACCTGCACACTGCAAAAACGGTGCCCCCTCCACATACAGAAGACCAGCTTCATGATGTCCATGTCGGTGCAAATACACTACTGAGCCCAGTGGATGAAATCCTAAGTCGCCAGAAATTTAAAAAAAAAAAAACAAAAAAAAACCAAAACACACAAAAT
>WHYT01017719.1:76429-90286 GCA_009806455.1 Tetrax tetrax | reverse complement strand
GGCGTTCGCCCCGCCGCCGTCCCTCCCTCCCCGCACGGCGCGGGGATCTCTCCCGAAAAACTCCCATCCCGTACGATTCCCCGGCAGCCGCCCGGCCCAGCAGCGCGGCGGGACCCCCGGCCCCGGCTTTGCGGGGTCGCTGGGAGGCGCGGTGGGAAGAGGAGCTTCCTCGGTGCCGCCGAGGGTAGGACCACTTCCCCCTCCCCAGGAGGGCAATGCGCTTCCCTTCTATTTTCCCCCCAAATCAACGCTGCGAGCATTCCCTTCCTGGCAGCTTTCTGCCATACAAAGCAAGCACCTGCTGGAAACCCCTGAACCCTGGAGGAGCCCTCTGCCCAACACCCGGCTGCCGCGGGGAGGCTGGAAAAACACGAGGGAGGCTGAAAGGATTGCAATGGGGCAGGCACGCAGCACGCGTCCACATCCGTAGGAAAACACGTTCCGCTGCCCTCAGCAGTCACAAAGGAATGTGGTTTTAAATTAGATTTGGGCTGTGCGGGTTTTGGCTGGGATAGAGTTAATTCTCTTCATCGTGGCTAGCAGGGGGCTCTGGTTTGGGTTTGCGCTGCAAACAGCCGTTGATGACAGAGCCCAGGCCTTTCCTGCCTCTCACCCCACCCCAGAAGCGAGTGGCGGGGGGCGCACAAGAAACTGGCAGGGGACACAGCGGGGACAGCTGAGCCCAGCTTACCAAAGGGATGTTCCGCACCGGGGCAAGAGGAGGGAAGGGAGGAACGCTTGGAGTTACGGCGTCTTGTTTTCCCAAGTAACCGTTACAGGTGACAGAGCCCCGCTTCCCTGGAGATGGCCGAACACCTGTCTGCCTCTGGGAAGGAGTGGAAGAATTCCTCGGTTTGCTTTGCTTGTGTGCACACCTTTTGCTTTACCTATTAAACTGTCTTTTTCTCAAGCCATGAGTTGTTTTCTCACTTTTACTCTTCGATTCACTTCCCCATCCCATGAGGGGGAATACTTAGTTGCTGGCTGGGGTTAAACCATGACAATACAGACAGGAAAAGTTCCTGTTTGCTAAATTGCCATAAGCTGAGCTGATGGAACAAATTCTCTGAAATCTTTAGAGGTGACAGGCTGCAAGCAAAGTACCAAGCAAGACAGACTATTTCTTAAATTTTCACTAGCAAGTACCAAAAAAGAACCAGACAACCCTTTAAGAGAGCATCTGTACACAAATTCAAATGCAGAAACATTTATTCTGCTTTTATTAGAAAACTGTCCCCATTAAGTAACCAGTATTTCTCACTCACCTGGACTGACACTTATAACAGCTTTTGAAAAGCTGATGAAAAAGTCTGCAACGTTTGGAACAACCCTGTACGCTCTCATCGCTGCTGTCTGTTAAAAGGGGTCACACTCATTAAGTTTTAACGACAGCTCTGAAACGAGTAACGTACTGTCTTCACCTAGACATTGTTACTTGGTGTGCAAGATGCTATTTGTTCAAAGCTGTAAGACCTTTTAGTTTATTCTTAAAACGTTTCTATGCATGCTCACATACAAGTATTATCCAATTCAAGAGAATCCAGAGAGAGAGAAAAAAATCACTGGAAAACTACAAAAAAAAAAAAAATTTTGAGGAATGATTACCTTAATTGGGATCGGTTATCCTAAAGACTAAGAGCATGATGTGTCAGCCTACCAGATTTTAAATACACACAAATTTTCCGGAAGCACAAATGGAAGACTAACCGCTGCAGGCAAAATATATGGAGTAGGAAGTGATGGACTTAAATTGAAAAAAGATTATTTCAGGGATTTTAGTGTTAAGGACAGCAAAGCGCTAGGATGGATGGCCTGAAGCGCTAGAACCTGCAAGCCTTCACCCACAGAGATCTTTACAATCCACTTTAAAATGTTTCTAGGATGACCTTACATCCTCATTACGATTGAAGGTACAGCAATATATCAGATGACTTTTTTGTTACATGATTTTATGCCACACTAAATTTTTTTTGTGATTTTGCAAGTTTCGTAAAATACAAGTTTGTAGATCGTGTTGACTGATCCCTAGTGGAACACAGAGCAGCGTTTCCCTTATGTCCAGCCATGCTATAACCCCATGGGAACGCTCATTTCTCGTGGACTTTTACCATTTCTCCTTCCACACCTGGCAGAATCAAGGCAGGCAGAGGTGGGTTCCAAAAAAGTGAAAGAAAAATAGTACCCAAGTTCCAGGAAACACCTACGTCTAAGAACGAGGAAAAACTCTAACAGACTCAGAAGTGGTTCATCTTTCCCCGAATCTCAGTTTCAAACAAAGATGCTAGCACATTCTTGGAGACTAAAGAAAACTAAAATGTATTTACAGGGATACTCCCATCGTTCACATGATCTGTGAAGACTTGAGACAGAAAAATTCCATCTGGCACAGAAAGAGGGTGCAGATGTCCTTGACGTACAGGAAAACCTTAAACTTCTCCTCCTAAACTGCTACTAGATTAAGCATCTAACCTCCTGCAAGGTGTGAGTTGTGAGCACCCTGGATTCTTTTTTTTTCTTTTTAAGGTACACGGAAGGAACAGCACATCATGGCACCAATCACCCAGACCTTATTAGAAACCATGGTTTCAGATATAAAAAGACAATCATTTGTCTATTTTTAAAAATCCTGTCATTCTGCAGAGAAGTGTGCTCTAGCTGTGGGGATAACATGGGAAGTTCACCTCAGAGCCCGTTCTGACCAAGCAGCTCTCCTGATCTCTAACTTTCAGCTCCCCAGCAGCCTCCTCACCCCCTCCATTCTTCTGGTTATGATTCCATGCACGTTAGCTGAATTAGCAGAGACTGGGTGAGCTCAGGACTTAATTGTTAAGTCCTAGCACTTTCAGAGAAAGCAGCACACCATTTGCAGTGCACGTTCTGTACCATAAATGGGGGTAAATGTTATGTCACAAAACACCTCTATGACTATTACATGAATTCCGTTTCATTAAGAGAAATATAAACACTCAGCCAGCCATCAATCACTCATTTTGCACTATTCTAGATTCTCAAGAATGAGTGAACGTAGCAGTTTGTTTTCTGCTGTTGCAGACTTTCTGGGTTTGCTCAAATAAACATTCAACCATACCTGGCAGGGTGGGGCTGAAAATTGGTTTTTCTCAACATCTCGTATTGTCATTCTGAAACCGGCGTGATCAGCTTTGCAGGATTTCCCTTTCATGCTGGGAGCAACGACTGAGCCAGCATGCAAGCAGCAGCACAGGAAAAATTAAGAAGTGCAACAATCACTCCTTTTTCACCACAGTTCCAACACCGCTCCCATGCAAAATGATGGGAAATCTTTCATTGACAGCAAGAGCTCAAGGTCTGACCCAGAACCAGCCTCAATCTATTGTGACCACTGAGAGGGTCAGATGCAGGTCTGGTGTAAGCGGGCTGAACTTTGAACAAATTTGATAGAATTTCCACCACCTTTTGCCAGGAACAAATTTGATCTAAGCATAGGATCTGTATTAAATGAGTATCGTCCCTGTACAACTCTTGCAGACTCCTTTCTGCCTCACAATGCCTTCCATTCATAGCCCCATTGCTAATTAACTGTTGTATAATAACAACAAAGACTGAGCAAATGTGCCTTTTAGAGACCAACCAGCAGGATCCTGTGACAGACCACTGAACAAGGAGTAATGGAGAATGATACCTGACCTGCTTAAAAAAAACAAACCAATCCAAAACAACAAAACAAAACACTTACGCAAGACTAAAAGCATGAATTTTCATCCTTCTCCAGAGAGGACAAGAAAACAGTGTAATTTCCCCAGCACTTTACATATAAAAGCTCTCTTTTGAAACACAGACAGCAACCACAAACGGAACTGTAGTAATCCTCTGCAATCAAACCATTTCTGCATGCCTGGGGGCAGATAAATGAGAGTATCTAAGGCTGTCAGGATGCAAGAAAGATCAAGTCCAGACAGCAGCTAGCCATGTTAGCGCTGCTGAAACACAAAATACAGTACATTAGCTTAGGCTGCCTTGCGGTTACCCAGCTATCCAGCTTTCAGGCTTAGATGACCAGGTCAAAGCACAGAAGATGTGTCTGCACTTGACATACCTTCCATGTGAAAGGTAAATTCAAGTCAAACACAAACCTCCAGAAACGTGTAGAAACAAAGGGAAATAAGAAGGGCAGCCTGTTCTTCTGGTCTCCTTTTGCTTTTGATCTCATTTATTCTTAGAAACTTCACCTTTGCAAACTTTAATAAATTCACAGGGTACTGTGGCAGCGTTTTAAAGATTGCTGGGATCAAGGCAGACACAAGTCCAAGCCTTTTCCCTAAATCACTCTCCAGGTCACACTCATTTAACTCAAAAGCAAAAGCAAACACAGCCATTCAGCACAAGGAGTCAAAGGCAAACGACTGACAGTGTTTACATTCTCCTCTCATGTATCATCAGCGACAGAAACTTCTGTACCTCAACCACAACTAGTCAAACAGGCCTGACATTGATTTGTAATGGCCACAGCCGTAACACAGAACCTGCACGAGTGTGACCGAGCACCTGAGGATCATTCTGACAACATGGGAAATCTGTTCATGAACCCCTTATGATTATGTTTGTCCCCACCTCTGTCACACCAAAACTTTCCTTAACGCGCAGGGTTTGTCTGAGTCCTCCAACACCTCCACCTTCATTTCAAATTCCAAGTCAAACAGCAGGGCCAACAGCAGAGAATTACCAACCTTTAAATAAAGTACTTTGAGCATGCCATGTGCTAAAGAGGGTCACAGTCACAGACCAAAACCAGCTCAGCAGCCAGCTGCAATAGAACCGAGAAGAAACCTAGGACATGCCTTCATGTAAGGACTTCATATTTTTACATCATTTCCACTCCTAGAGGACATAAAAAAAATTGTAGGAATTACAGCGTTACCAGAATCTGCAGGTTTTGTAGGCTTTAATATTTCAATGCAAAGTACGTATCCGACATAAAATGCCACAGGCTTCATTCATTACGTCATCAAAACTCTGAACATGTTAAAGCCATCACTGTCCTACCTCCAAAGCCCAGGCAGACATGGACCTGCCCGATGTATCCAGGCAACGCTCACAGGTGACAAGCTTTTTTCAGTTCCTTGGCTCTGAACAGGAGGTCTCATGCATGCAATTGTTATCAGTGAAAATCCTACTTCTGATTTATGGGACCTCCTCCACTTTCAGTTTCATTAAACTATTGCCAGCTCATGATCACAATGAGGAAACACGGTTAAGGGACTGCAGTTGATTGATGGATCGAGGAAGAACTCATGCTAGCGATTAGACTGCCATTATTTTGTGGTTAATACTTTCTTTTCTGACTCATTATATTATAACAATGACGTTCATTTAGAAGGGAAGGATAAATTTTATTAGGTTGATTTCCCATAAAAGAAAGAGAGTGGAGGCCACACACAAGGCAAAGGCTGCCTTTAAACACAGATAAAAATGCTTTGCTATTTGTTCCACTTTGCTCTGAAGTGTGGTTCAGAGCGGTACTAACCTCATTCTGCGCAGGAACACAGCCAAAGGGCACAAAAACCATGATCTCTAGGAATATTTACACTTTCTCCAGTGTACCCAAGTGGATTTGTTTGTCTGCAGTCCCTTCTAACCCTGCAAATAAACACTTCGATTAAATGAACAAGTCCCAAGGAATCTTCTTCATCAAGAAAAATCAAAGCTCTGGTTATTTCATCAACAAAGTGTCTACACAAACGCACACAAGATCAACAGAGCTCAGTGTGAAGGCTGCTCGATAACCTGCGTGAGAAAGCTGAGTCCTCTGCCCGAAGAAGCATTAATTCGCATCATAATGCCCAAGGTGTCAAGCAGGACTGGCACCAACCTGTTCTGTGCCTTGTGTCTCTACTAACCTGTTCCCAAAAGGCTACCCACAGATGTATCACAGACAATACTCAAGTAAAGTTTGGAGGACTACACTAAAGGCAAGACTGAAATAAGCCCTTTGTCTACAACCTGTGCCACAGCTTTTGCACTTGAGCTCTGTGGATTTTGTAATTAAACTCCAGCTACCAAGACTTCGCTAGTTTGGGCTTTAATGTGGCATAGCACCATATACCCACACCCACACTTCAGCAGGGGAGGCATTTCGCAGCCACACACACGGGCGCGCACCACAAGTACAGCAGGTCCGCACCGTTCCCAAACACCACAGCCCCCCCCCGTGCCGTGAGGGCAGAAGTCCAGCTAAACCCGAGGTCCTCCTTTCTCTTGGACACAACACCCAAGGGACACCACCCTCACCCAGCTCCCTGGGGCTGGGCCTCAGCCCTCCCTGCTCTCCCTCCTCACGGCTGCACCTGGAGCCTGGCAGGTGGAGGGGTCCCTCTGGCAGGTCCTCGGCCGTATGAGTCAGCACTGCTTCAGCTAAGTGAAAACAAAATAATGAGATTTCAACCAAAAAAAAACAAACCAAAAACCCTCCTTTCATAAACAACCCAAGACCTGCGGAGCAGGGGGCAGGTGGGCCTACAGGGAGCTCCCCTTGAGGCCACGCTCATCCCCTCATGGCCGCCAGTTTCCTCACCGCGCTTTCAAGGCTGTGTCCGCTTTAAGGAGGGCGAGTTGGCGCTCCCGCTGAAATAATCACCGGTAAATAGACCTGTTTTCAGCGCTTCACAACAAGAAACACCAACGCTGTGAAAGCCTGGCCCGCTTTACAGTTACTGCGCTTACATTCTCACCTCTAAGACTCAGAGTTAACACCCGTTAAGCCAGCTCCTCGTGCAGGCTGAGCGGCATTTCACGCTTTCTGAGGCCGCTTAAACCCTTCGAGAGCTGCCGGCGAGGGTGGGCCACGGCGGCAGGCAGCAGCAGCCGCTTTTTTTTTTTTTTTTTTAAGTACTTTTCAGGGCTTTTTTTTTTTTTTTTTTTTTTTTTTGTGGTTTGGGGGTTTTGTCGCTCGCCGCCCCGGCAGCAAAGCCGAACCCAGGCAGCAGCCGGCGGCGGGGCGGGAAGAGGCGGGAAAGGGAAACGCAGCGCAGGAAGAGCCGGGCCGGGCCGGCAGGAAAACCGAGGGGAGGGCAGGGCCAGCACACAGGAAAGGGGCCAGGGCCGCGGGGACGGCGCCGGTGGCCTGGAGAAGGGCTGTGGAGAAAGGAAGAAAGGGTGGGTTTCGCCTCAGAATAAGCAAATCGGAGCCGGGCGCCATCTTGGCGGTGGGGGCGAGGGGCGGCAGGGCCCGGCTCTCCCCAGCGCCCCCCGCCGCGGGCAGCCGGTTGGCGGGTGAGAGGCGGTGGGGGGCTGCGGGGGCCCGAGGGAGGGTGTGGTGTTCCTGTCGTGCTTCGTGAAAGAAAGAGAAGGGGGGAAAAAAAGCCCCTTAATTATGTTCTAAAATACTAAGGTGCTCTGAGTCTTCAAACATCAAAATTCAGGTGACTCCTAACCCGAAAGACCTCACAGGTTTTAACTGGTTCAGGTTTCTATAGGCGGAGTCTGCGTTTTGTCTGGAGTTTTTTTTAAAAGTTCCCTTTCTGTAGCTGCCAGCACACTTCCACAGCCCGGCTGCCAGGCTCAGCATTGTGTTTCCCCATTCTCCCCTCCCTGGTGGGAAAAGGCTTTGCTCGCTGAGCCTTTTATGTCCGTTCATCCCATTAAAGCGCCTTGCTTTGTTGTCCTCTGAACCCTCTTTCATGCCTCTGCGTTTTTCAGCAAGTTTTAGTGAAAAGCAAAACTTCACCCTGTGTCATTAAAGAGTCCGGACTAGAGCTGCTTCCACTGATGAACCATTTCAAGTTAAAAGATTCAGTATTTCTTCACGATCCCCTCAGACAAGTTACTCTCCCTCACACCTCTGTTATTTATGAGAAAAATAAAATACAACCACTTTTGCATGGGAAATGGACAGCCTCTGAGATGAAAGTTAATCTTAAATGTTTCCCGAAGTAACATTTGCAATAGGACCTGTAAGAACAGTCACAGGTGCTGACAAAATGCAAAATGTTTTTAATTTCTCAGACTGAGAGGAAAAAAAAAAAAATAAGTTGTCAATGCTTGTAGGCTGCTTTGAAGTAACATCTCAGTGCCAACATAAAGGATTTGTTCAAGAGGTGCATTGATCAAATAACCCTGATCAGGGAGAGAAACTACACACCAGCTACCAGCAATTTCTTATCTCATACCTAAACCAGCAGTAGAAGTGGGAGTTGCAATGAAAATAAAAAAAATCTCCAAGTGCCTGGTGTTTGGGAAACAGCTCACATGTATGCTTTGTGTAACAGGCATCTGAGTGGTCAGCAGATTAGAAGAAATCGTTAGACCATAGTTGTGTCTTCCCTGAAAGCAAGCAAGATAATAATGCAGACTTTGGTGAGTTGTTTTTCAATAATAGCACCTCTTCAGAATGTGTTTTTCAGTCAAGATCTCGATCCTTCTTCCAACCAGGAGGATAAAGTTTCACATACTACTAGAATACTTTTTTTTCCCACCTTACAGTAACTGTGATACAGCAGCATTCAGCTCATCAAAGCACAAGAAAGTATTGCAAGCAGCTGGGGAGTAAATGACCTGGCAGACCATCCCCCATATTCAAAATGCCACAGGTACCAGCGCTTTGAATAGCACCACAAAATTCAAAATCATTCCCTTACAGACATCCTTGTGTATATATTATACATGTTTGGGTTTTTTTGTGAGAAGGTGAGACCTTGGCCAGAGTTGCTCAGGAAAGAATTGCGGATCTAAGGATAGAGTTCACGAGTGAAAATCCTCAGCTGTGTCTGAATTACCAGAGAGGATTCCTTCCCTTCACTTCAAGTGGAAAATACCAGACTGTTGTCCACCCCCCTCCCCAAATTCCAAATTGTCCCTGATTGTTTTCTTGTACTCTCTCAAAATCTTGTTCCAAATCCAATTTTCACGTAATGAAAATAGTTACTGCACTTCCTCTGTAACTGTAGAAATTCTATTCCTTAGGGCAATTCATGTCCCCGTGGCCGCGTTATATGACTGTAGGTGCTTGCTACGGGCAAGAATTGGACCGAGATGGTATTCCACTGCTGTAATGGATACCAGAGTCCTGCTGAGTTCCGAAGTCTTGGCTTATGCCGCGCATATCTCTGCTTAAGAGAGCAAAACCACCCTTAGCAGACAGCTCAGGCCAGAACCAGAAAGCATCAGCTGCCAGCTATGATTCAAACCACAGATTTTTTTTCCCAGGTGATGATATGACTTTCATTGATGATTTCATGCAGCCTAGCAGATAGTTTAACCCAGTAGTTATCCTGTGATTTCCCTCTAGCCTGTCTTTTCCAAACGTTCATTAGTTATCAGAAATTATGCGGTCTGTATTTTGAGCCTGCTTTTAGCTGAGAAGAGCGATTCTGAGCAAACGCTGCAAATGCTACACACACATGTTAATATTTAGTGTGGCTTTGGTCACACGTGTTTCCGATGAGCCGGTTTGATGTATAGTTACTGTACCGTGTATTTTAAAATGGATCTTTTCCAAGCATTCACATAAGCTCAAAATAAATACTGGCCTTTGTGTCAGGTTTCCATTCTGTGACTACGAAACCAGGCTGGGTGGAAGGCTCGCAGAGGGTTGACGGAGCTTTGTCAGCTCTGCTTTATTAGGACTTTTCCATGCCGGAGCGTTCCTGGGTGTGGCTGATGGGATTTCCTGCTGTTTTGTCCTGTGAAGGTAGCACGGAGGGTTTGAGTGCAAGGAAATGGTTCCCGCTTCGCTCCCGTGTAGTATTTTTTCGGTCGGGTAAGAGATCTGGCTGTGCAGAGCTTTGCTTGGGGGGGTTTGTAGATCCTAAAGTCTATAATTATGTTCCCAGCTTCCCCCCAAAAAACCATTAAATTAAGAAATATCTGCATTTATACTATTGCTTGAGTTTCAGATATCCCTAAACACTTCTTATTTCATCAGAAAACAAGTTAGCTGTATCACATATTTGTATATCCAGCTCCTGTGTGCAGAGTGAGTTTGATTACTGGCAATTATCAGAGAAAATCCTGTGCATGGTGTAATAATTGAAGAGAGATTTCTTGACCCCATGCCATTCTTCCAGACCGTATAAAAAGAAATAAGTTTCTAGCAGAATAAATTAGACTAGAGAGAATGAGCAAACTCTTTCCATTTGTAAATACAAAGATGGGATTAGGAAAGTTTGCAAAAGAAGATTATAGGAACCGAATTTAGATGGAGTTTGTTTGTTTGTTTCTCTGTTTCTTAAATCCTTGAAGGTTCTGCTGTAGTTGGAGTCATTTCGTTTTCCAAGAAAACCAGTATGGGGAATTCTTGAAATAAAATAGATGTCTTCCTGGGGAATTTTAGAACCCTATAAGTGACAAAGCCTGTCCTTAGGAATTTCCAGCATTTCAGAGCTGAGTAGGTTACGTAGCTCTGGTCCATATCCCCATTTTTGGATGCTTTGTCAATCTGACCCTTTTTACAACAGCTGATAACGCCCCAGCCCATAGAAAACGCAATCACCGTTGAGATCTTCCAGGCCAAATTAGGAATTAGGAAACGTTGCCGTTGGGCAATTCCCGTATTTCTTAGTCGACAGAGTAAGAAAAGGACGTACAACTATTTTTACATGTTTATATCTCCTAGTTTTGGTCCTGGCTGCCAGCCTTGCACGGCCAGCCCGCGGTTTGTTCCCACTGAGCTGTCTGTAGCGCGTTCTGTCTGGCTGCGGCCCCTGGGTCTGACGCAGGCACACCTAGCCATGGAGCTGCCAGGGGAGCAACTCAGGACAATTCAAGCTATTTTATTTCATGAATATGCCCCTTTTCAGTTCTCAGTTCATTTTCTCTGCCCATTTCTCACGTAGCCCACAGCAGGACAAAGCCGCACGCCCTTTCGGTGCGCACGGAAGGCAGCGCGGCGCCCGGGAAGGCTGCTGCCCACGTTGCACGCTCCAAAACCCTGCTCTGCACATCTGGCCTAGCCTGCTGCTGTGTCCATGGCCAAGGACCTGCAGAGGTCCCCCATGGGAAGTGAAGAGCAGTACAAATGGCCCATCCTTTATTTTTTTTCCCAGCAGGAACCCTTACTTTTATTATTGTTGTTATTTTATTGCAGTTATTGTTCCGTGTCTGACTCTTGTCTGCATGCGTAGATGTGGCCTGTCTATGGAGGAAACAGATTTCAGTCATTGTGATCAAGAGCACAGGAAATGCTTCCCATGGCCCGCGGCCACGCTCTGATGTTTGCATTTCTTTTATTGCGTGAACTACGTAGGGCTTCGAGTTCCCTACCAAAACTGGGCTCCCACCACTCAGTCACCTCCACAGGGGAAAGAGTCATTTTCCGCCGAGGCCCGCAGCGCGATTCGATGAGATCAATAAGCGAGGGATACAGAGGTGAAGGGAAGTGACTCACCTGTGGGCTATCAGCTACCCATACGGAAAGGCCGGTGGTAGTCACCAGGGGCCAGTGACACAGCCAGGCTGTGACATAGCTCGTGCCTTGTCACGCAGGACAAATAAGGCTTCGAGAGCAAAAGGGCCCTCGTCCCTTGGACAAAAACACCCCTAGAAATTCAAACGGCCCTGCACAACGCCTCGTCCACGTACACGGCCTTGGTTTACTCACTGGCAGCACGTTGAGGGCTTAACTTGGACTTTCACGGGTGCTCTGCACAGAAGAGACTTTATCCCTGGGACAAAGCCGCGCTTTCCCTCCTGACTGTCAGCACACAGCGTAAACCATCCCTGCCTAAACCAGGCCTGAGCCAGGAGAGACTTTATCTTGTGCGCAAATACAGATTTGACATTTTTTCCAGCCCTGCTTGGGTCACCAATTAAAAGCCTAGGAAGTGAGCACACATGAAATCATTCCTTCCGTACAGGCAGACAGATGGAGAGAAATTCCAGCCTGTTTCCACTCTTTTGTCTTTGGGGCATTTTTGGAATTTCCTTCAGGAAACGAGGTTATGACCCAGAGCCTTCCTCGGTGAGTAGGCTCTCGTTTCTCACAGTAAACCTCGCACGGCGATGACATACAGTACGAGAAGGTGAGCTTTATCTTCACACTCCAACTGCATCCTGTACGAGCTCCGTGGAACTTAAAAGTCATACCGAGAGGGAACGGCAGCAAGAGAGGAAATGGAAGTCAAGCCTTTGGAGGAAGAAAGGCAGTACCTATTCAACTACGCTGCCACGGTCTTTGCCCGGGGACCCAACGGAGCTGCAGAGGTTATGTAGCTGAGGCCACCATTCCACATTTCATCAACTTCCTTGATGTTTGCAGCAAGCTAAGAATTAAACTTACAAATTATATTAGTGATACAAGTGAATTTTCACTTCATCTGCTCAAGGCACTCATGGCAAAACCTGCAGGCATCTGTTTTTTTCTTCTGTTTGTACTTCCTTAGCTGCTGGAGAAAAATGGCTACTGCAGAAATTCTTTTAATGGCCTTTCATCCGTTCAGCACACGCTGGTGAAAAATAGTATTATAGCATTCATTTTGTATTTTACACGATCCTGTAAGTGGCATTAAGCATCTTATGTCCCCGCAGAACTGGCTTAATCCCAGCAGGTACCGAAATCAAGGAATTCTTTCACTGAATTCTGTCAACAAGAAACCACACCTGGCACAAAATCCCCCCAACAGCACAAAACTAGTAATAATCTGATAAAAGAATCTTTAAAAAAATCAGTTTATTAATGTTTAGAAGTCAATAAAGCTATGTGCAAATTGAACAACAGAAGTCAGAAACATTTTAAATACTATTTTTTAAACCAGGAAAAAAAAAAAAAAAAACACATCAGTTTAATTGCACTGGAAATTTTACTACGAAGGCAATACATTTTCTGTACAAAATATCACTTCTAGGGATTGCCAACACCTGTAAATCAGTCAGCTGCTCTCAGCTATCCCAGATACACCACTTTTGTTATAGTAATACTCTAGGTGCTGGAAGACTCCCGCACCTTATTAACTTATTTACATTGTACACATTCAACCCCATTAGCACAGGTTAGAAAAACAGAGGAGTAAAAATGATGCTGTCAAAGAAATACATTCAATTTAACGACAGGTACTTCTTCCGTGAACGGATACAATGCAGACATCTTCGCTGAAATTACAGACATTAATAAAATGTGCCAAAATGTATTGCATTTTGTTACTTAAGTACATTGATCTATAGTCATTTCACTTCAGCTTTCCTTTTATTTTTCTGAAATGATATTATTTTCAGGTTTCCCAACGGATCTTGACCTTTGCAAAGACTAGGAACCTGACACGGCAACGCCCCTTCAGTTTTTTACTCTTCGGACTTGGGCACAAATCCTGCTGTTGTCAATAGCATCTCATACTATGACATCTACCCTCAGTCATCTTCAAGAGAAATGACCTTTAGTTCTACCTTGTGTTTGTCGTGATAATGCGGTGTATTTAATGCTATAGAATAACAAGGCAATCAACGTACGGGGCCCAGCGCTGCTCTGAGCTCCGCCGTGAAATCTGACGCGGTCAGTGGAATCGTACAGGTGAAAGTAACCGCAGAGCCTGGCTCGTGGTCGTCAAATGTAATACGGACCGGCAGCAAAAATTCACAGCTATGATTTGCTCTAGAAAACCCCAGCGGCTTTGGACTCTGCAAATAAAACCTTGTGATTTAACTAAAAACTCTGGAAAGTTATGCCAAATTATGGATGTACGTGGTCAAAGTTACATCTGTGTGATCTCTTTCCTTGTTCTGTGCTAAACAAACGCTTCTGACCAACTGCACCAGAGCCACCACTAAACTCAGTACAGAAAGATCTTTGTGTCAGCAGTTTGCTGCAAGTAAAGGAGAAATAACTTCACATTCTTCTCACAGGGGAAAAAAAAAAAAAAAAAAAAAAAAAAAAAAAAAAAAAAAAAAAACAAA
>WHYT01017719.1:50016-75175 GCA_009806455.1 Tetrax tetrax | reverse complement strand
CACACGGGAGCGCCGCAGTCAGCACTGACACCCGGGGGGGTTCGCTCCGTGCCGCCGTCCAACAGCCCCGTGTGTTGGCTTTTCCACCTGCAGAATGTTCGGAGGATGCTGGAAGGTGCCTACACGTTTGAAAACTTGAAGAAAAGTTTTAAATTTGGTTTTTAAAATAAAATTGGCAATGGCAGCTACTTACGGTGGTAACAGTGCTGAGAAAGAAGTAGTGAGTTTAGGTTTTACAATTCCTTCTCGCTTCAAACTTTTGAAAGAAAAAACACCTCAGTGTACATGAAATGCCAACTCAACGGCTGCACTTACTGCAGAAACGTTCCTCTTCCTTCTTTGCTCTGTTCTCTTTAACTCCACTTCAAACTGAAATGCAAAAGAATATCACAATGGACCAGAGCTCCATAGATCAGGGCTTCCCGTTCACGGCATCGCACCGCTCAACTCGCGGTAGCAGTCGTGCCGGGGAAGCAGCCTTCCTCTGAAAGACAGCAAGAGTAACTCTGCCCCGAGGAGGAGAGGCCCTCTCATTTATGCTAACAGTCATGCTTCAATTGCTCCACGCCTCTCCCAGAATGACTCAGGTAAATCACACGGGCAAACAGACATTTACTCTTCCACTACAAAGCTAGAAACTTGAAAAGATGTTTAGCCTCCTGAGAGCCCGGAGGAAAATACGGCCGTTAAATTACAACTGTCAGAAAGGCACGTCAGATAAATCACGCTTGAGGTTGACATATGCATCCCCTGCAACTGCCTGACGGACCCTAGATATTTCAAGCTTTCCCCCTTATTCAGCTAATTTATAGAAAATACCAAATAAAAGTGCATTCATTAGGCATTTTCCTCTAGGAAGTAATTCTTGCATAATTTTAAGCAAGAGGAACATATTAAAGGAACATGCTTTAATTAAAAAGGATCGAATGACTCAGGGTTTCAGCGGTCCGAGGTACAGGCTTTCATGTTTGAGTTATTGGTTAGCCAACCGAGACAGCTCCAGCTCCGAGATGTGACATCCAACAAATGGTTTGTCAGAGGCTGTGTAAGATACCTGTGCAATTTCAGTTCCACTCCAAACACCTGGGTATTTGGATCACAAAAAGCATCATTAAAATTAGGCGACCGCACATGTCAGGAGCCCTCCTGACATTTTAGCAGGGAGGAAACTGAAATACAGCTTCATTCTTCTCAGGCAAATGAAACCAGATCAGCTGGATTTGCACTGAAGGCTGCCTGAAACCTCAGAGGTGATAGGTTAATGTGGGTCAGCTGCACAGGTTGTAGCCTGCTTACGAGGGCTGCAATGCAAACAGAGGTGAATTCAGGTTGCTGCAGCCCGCTCTACCAAAAATGCGCTGGTTACTGAGGTGATTTACGCCAGGGTTACGCTCCATCCCCACCAACAGAACAAGAGCTTTGCTCAGTACCTCCCCACCTGCCAGGTCCAGCGTTACGGAGGCCTGCACTGCTAGGAAATACGCTACAGAACCGCGGGCCCTCTGTAGCTCCTTGGAGAACTCCACTCTGGAGTTGCCTCTGGTGAGAATAAGGAGAAAGGAGAACACAACGCGATCCACGCACCATTTCTGAAATAACCACAGCGCAGGTTTCAGCTGCCCAGATCACCACACCAAACTGATACGTAACAGCTGCTTGACCTGGATAAACTGGTTAAAAAAATGTTTCTGCAACACATCCACAAGTATAAAGAGGCAGAAACATCTGTTCACAGGGATCCCGAAAACTCGAGTTTTTCGGATGAGGAGAAACTGAGGGTTTAGGGCATGGCACCAACAACAAACCTGACTGCCTGTGACAGCCAAAGTTCTTGTGGAACTTCTGAGAAGAACATCGTGTGGTGGGGATTTCAGAAACCTGGCTAGTCACAGGGCAGTTTCCTTGTAGGAAAATGCTTTGATCTTGTCGGAAGAGAAGTTGCAAGCTGGGGTTGTCCCAAAGCCCAGGTTGCTGGCCTCCGACGGATTGTTCTGTCTTAGTGCTGGCGCTGCTGGACAACTCACAGTTGCATCAGAGGAGCGTCTGAACCTTCTCCATCTGTAAGAGATACAGAAAATTCCTGTAAAACAGATTAGCAAAGGACTTTTCTCCAACACATTACTCTTCAGCATGTTTAAAAAATCTTCATCTATATAAAGAAAAAGTACTTCTATGCATTCTGATGCAACTTGGGCCACAAACCAGAGCCGTTCCTCCTTGATGTGCCAGGTGAAGACAGGAGATCCTTGAAACAGTACCAACAGAACAGGTTTGCTCACCAAGAAAGTATCAAGAGTGCCTGCAGAGTCCCCCACAATTCTCATGACTAGAACAAATGTAAAAAACAGTGGGAAAAGTCAGATTCAGATTTCTGCTGGAAGCCCAGAACAAATATTCTGCATTTTGAAAAATGTTTCAAGGTTTATATGCTCTTACCTGTGCCTCTAAGTAATTAATACTTTTTCAAAATATGTAAGGGAAGAGAACTCCAGACACTAATTTGTTCAAATGACACCTTAAATGAAGTACATGCAGGCAGAAGAACCTTAATTATAAATATTGTGAGGTAGCCCAACCCATACTAGGAGAATAGGCCAGAAAGTTCCAAGAAAGCAGAGAAAATGCTGAAAGTAAGCATTTCTGTGTCTGTAAGAAAGCAACAAAGAAAAGACTAAACAATATGATTTTATTATTTTTTTTTAACATAACAGTAAATACAAGCTATTGATACTGATTTTTTATTATTAATTGATATTTATTAGGTACTCTCCGAGTACCCCAGAGAACGATTTAGATCCATTGTTCAGTTTAAAATGAATTAATGTTTCAGTTGCATCACTTTTGCAGTATAGAACAACCTGGGATGAAATTATCCTTTCCACAGGGGATAGGTTAGATGAATTCATTTTCTGTCGATATTCATAGTGTTCAAAAATTCCATGTCTTCTTCCCTCAGGCTGAAATCAAAAACCTGGTTTGGAGAAAAAAAAAGAAGTGATGAGACCATGGCAAAGACTAAAGCACACATATTTGTTTAGTATTAGCATTCTGTCTTTTAGGGGTCAGTTTATTTTAAGTTCTCAATACTGATAATTAATGAATATTAATTACATGGCCGGCCTTTTTTTTTTCTTTTAAAAGGCTATTGTAAAAAGTTTTCTGTATTCATTTTTGTGAGGATTTGTACTTTATTTTTAGATCGCTAAGCTCAACATAACATTAGGAAAAGCTTAAGTCCAAGTGCAAAGAGCTGAATTAGTTGAGAAAGTGATGTGCAGTGGTTTTACTGATCATCACACTCAAAACTAAAATACACTTTGGGTTAAAAGACATTAATGAACGTGATAACCAAACTTAACAGTCTTAGACGTAAAATCTGCAAAAAACTCACAAATCATGTGATATAAAATAGCTGGTTGCTGTTTCATTAATATAAAAAAATGATTAAATATATATTTTTCAAAATCAGGCAAGTGAATTTATACCAGAGTATATGTACGACCTGGACAGCTCTGCTTTGGATTAATCTCCCACCATCTTTATACTGCACCCAACGTAAATTCACTTCACAATTACTGTAAATTCACCTTGGCAACATCGTACTTCTAGATATTCAACGGGATGAATCCAGGTCACGAAGAGCCATTAGGAAAAAAAAGGAATTAATAGAAAAAAAAGAAAACCAAGCCCTGGAAATCTATGTTGCTGGAGAAGAAGGAAAAATAGCGCAATCATTAACAGGATGATAATGCTGCTAACACACTCCTGAATTTCCTGTTGGCAGTTTAGGTACCGTGTGGCTCTCAAAGGGCACTGGCTAGCAAAGCCACTATTAAATATTCCTCTTGGGCGCTGTGGCTGGGATTGGTACGACGGATCCCTGCAAAGTTGCTTGGAGAAGCATATCCCCTAATGCTGGCCATGCCTACCGTGGTTTACAGAGCGATATGCGCTCCGTCACCGGGAAGTAGTATCAGCATCATCAATTTCAATTAATTTCAAGCTTTGCGCTCTTCTTTTTTATATTTTCCCAACGGGTAGCGGCAAGTTTTGGAGACAGTTCCCATGCTCTGGTCCCTTAGAAGTCACTGCTATCCTATCACGACCTGGCAGTTGTGATTAGTCCTGTCTGATGGATAAGCAGCCGTTCATAACAACAAATAGTAAGGCTGCATCACTTATACAATAAATACAGCATGGCATCACTACAAGGCAGTGCAAACACTCGACATTTTATTTCAAAAGTGGAAAAAAACCAAAACAAAACAAAGAATCTTAACGGAGGCTGCAAAAAGCACAAAAAGATTAAGTACAGAAAAAGATTCCCAGCACAGCAACACAAAAAATTACCAGAAGGTTGGCTTTTCTGTTATTTTTACCCAATGCCCTGTTATTTTTACCCTTATTTAAAAAAAAAAAAAAAAAAAAAAAAAAAAAAAAAAAAAAAAAAGTGGAGTTAAGCTTCCTGATTTTGTATGTTCAGCACTTTTATATCCTTTTGGTCTCCTAGGTTCTGCTTCTATTGCAGAACATCAGTCCTCAGTGCTACCCCTAAATCTCACTGCTGTAGACTTTTCAGTTTCTTATTAGTTACCCTTTTCCTTCCTGCTACGATCCAAGTTGCCAGTACTTTAGAAATGTTCATTCAGGTAAGGCGATGTGGACTTATTCTTCAGCAGCCTTTGCTTAAAAAGAAATCTACCGCATTTGGAATGTCAATTGAGTGGTTGAGAGGGGCATAAAATAGGAATCCACGGAGTCTGTCCCTCTGCCACCTGATCAAAAGTCAAAGAGGATTCCCACAAAGTAATGGCTGTGAGTGACGGCACAGCGTGCAAAACCGCACACCACACCTGGGAGAAAGCGTGGGTCAGCCGAGTCCTGGCACTCAAAAAGCTTATATTGCCTCAACTTACACTTGATTCTGTACGTAGTTAAAATTAAACTCTTCCGTAGTCCTAAAGCCACTATCTGGTAGCAAAAGAATTGCTAGGAAAGATTACCAAAAAATAAAAAATAAAATAAAAAACAAAAACAAAACCAGAAAAAAAGTCCTGAACCAAGCTTGGAAAGTAAGTATCAGATTAAAACTGTAACTTGCCACAACTGCTCCTTAAGAAGGCTTTTTTAGTACTGCTATTTCTGATTATTCTTTTCATTACTCACTGTACTGCTGAGGTATCACGATCTACATCAGAGAAAATGGTCGTAGGAAAAGCAGATGCAGATACAAAAACTATTGTCAAACCTCTTTGACAGAGGGAACAATGCAAGGTATGAATGCATTAGGAAGCCATTCTCACGGTAGCCTAAAGTAATCTAGGGTAATCAGTCACAAATAAATGCAGAAAAAAAAAAACCCAACAACAACAAAACAGAGCTGTTGTGACCAACGTGGGACTTCTAGCCACGCAGCTAGCCCTAACGGATGTCGCTCTGGTAATACTGAAGCTGGGATTTGGAGCATACATAAAGATTGGGTTCATTTTGTATGCATCATTTGTCTTGGAAATAGTACGTTGATGTGATGTCTGTTTCTTGAGAGAGAACTAGAGGTAAACCTCCAACTTCTCTTTTGTAGTTTCTGAGAAAGCCTTCGCTGCCAAAAAGCCGCACTGAGTGAATGCTAGGCACACGATTCACTTCCAGTCCCCGTTTTACCAATTCAGATACACTGGAGTCCCTCAACAGCACAGTAGCAGGTTGGTTTGGATGGTTTTTGGTTGTGTGGTTTGTTTTTTTTTTTTTTTTCATCTCACTAAGGTTTTGTTCTACAAAGTGACTTTTCAGAAACAGGATTAGCTGATGATCACTGGAAGAAAGGTTTATTTCTGGGCAAGTCTTCCAATTTTTACTTAGACATTGCCATTATTTTCTGTCAAAGCTAAAAGCAGCCTAAAAATTTCCTTAATTTTAAATAAGCCCTACTTTTTGGAAGTACTGGACCCCCCATCACAACAGTTCAGCCAAGCACATAGCTACTCTTAGATACCTCAAGTGGCATTCCCAGATACCAAAGCACCCCAAACTGCAGGCCAGTGATTCCAGAGGCAAATCTGGACGAATTTTCACAGCAATGTTTACCAGGGAAAGCCAGCCAGATATTCCGAGGAGCTGTTACAGAGCAGGTAAGTCTGTCTGTATTTTAGCACAGCTGTATAGAAGCTCTGCTTTGAGGACAAACAATGCAGGCTGGAATATGTGATTGCTGTAAGCCACTTCTCGCTAAAAAACTAAGGAGCTTTGTTTCACGACATGACTAAAACAGAACAGCACTGGGAAAACTGCCTCAGGAAGTCCACACACAATATAAATCATAGCTAGATTTTCCATACCTTTCTAGACACAGGAACTCCTAAAATACCAAACCAATGTGACCAGGAGTTGAATACTCAGTTGATAAAAGGCTCTGCAGACACATTTCTCTAAACAAATCTGTAAACTACAGATATCTACACCTACATCTCTCTCTATATACATATGTATTTTATAAGAAAATCTGAGGAACAGTATAGTACCTTAATGAGATTTCCAGGAAAAATCCAAAATGAAAGCTAAACTAATTCCCACTAAAAGCTACACAAAACTCACCAGAATTTCCAGCAGTTACAAAAATGCCTCTTTGGCTCTTACATCTTGCCGCTCAACTTTTAGCCATGCAGATAGTTTATTTGTACATGGACTTCTCCGGAAAGATTTCTACTTTGTTACACCTACAAGCTAACAAATAATACGCATAGAAGACTATGTCAGTGCCATTATTATGCAATAATATGCCTAAAACTTTTTTTTTTATGATGCTCAGATATTGCTTATTACAGTGAGGTTCTATTTTTGATGGAGATTTGCAGTATATTGTATAGTACAAGTACTGTAATGATAACGGTATTAACTTTTTTTTCACTCAGCTTTTTCTTCTTCATGTATTTTATGCCTCTAACAAAAGTATTTGAAAAAATATTTTGTACCTAACACCTTTATGTTTTTAAAGAAGAGATGTCTCCTCATGCTCTTTGATTAAATGGCCTGATGCAGGGTCAATGGCGTAAATAAGAGGCTTGGCACGGGCTTCAATGAACTACAGATCAGGATTTGAGACAGAAATGTAAGATCTCTGTACAAAAGTGATTATATTCTTATTGTAACCTTCCCTGAATTTAAATTACACGGTGTAACTCACTGATCCCTGACAAAGGAAAAAGCTCAAACCTTCATTCACTCAATAAGGCTTGGATCCCAGGAAACGTGTCTCCCGTCATGCATTCCATTCAGAATTTCAACATCGTCTTCTGCTAAGGTAAAATCAAACACCTGTGGGAACGCACACAGCGTTAACATCCTGAACACAGAGAGAATGAGGAGCATTGCTGTTATTTCAACTGATCAAGATTCATTTAAATGGGAGGCTGAATTTTTTCTGTATTTTTCCTTCTGGAAATTCTTCTTATATTTTGTCCTAGACAAATATTTAATTAAGCTGACAGGATTCACTGGGTCCTTTGCTCCTTTTGTGACTCCTTTTTATTTGTAGACTCTTAAGATGGTTTTGTAGCACTCTGGCCTAAGGCAAGGGTCCAGGATAACGGTTAATATCAAATGGATAATAGCAAAGCTGGTTTTGACAGCAGTCTGTATGGTCACTGCCAGAGGAATATGAATACCCTGACTCCAATCCCTCTGAAATCTGAATTACACTTCTAGCCCAGTGTTCAGTTCAGAGCATTACAGCCCTTTTCTCAGCACTTTAGCCAAAGAGAATTATTGGAAGGCGTCAGGACATTCACACAGCTAGCAAACTAAAGGCTCTATCCATCTTTTCTACGTCTACTTGTCAAAGCTCTCGCGCATCAGCTCATACAGAACTCGCACAGTGCTCTAGCGCCTCAGTGCTCACTCGGGCTTGGAAGCAGCCACCTGTCTTTAGGCACAGGGTCTTACAGCCACCGACATCTCCTGTGGCGAGACCTGCAACACGAATGCGCCGTCAGTGTTGGCTCAGCAAGTGTTTTATTCAGACATTATCACTTCAGCGCTAAAGTTGCTTTAAGCTGGTCTGTTGTCTTTGTCAGAGCTCCTCCAGACTCAATAAAATGATCCTGCAGAGCCTGAACTGCTGCCAAACGAGCTCTTCCCATCCTCCATCACCCAGCAATCACTGCTGGAATGACCCATGTAGTCACATCTCTGAGCTTGAGCTTTTTAAACCTAAACCAGGGAGCAGTCCCACAACTAGAAATACTATATATTATATACGAAGGACCTAATGAAGTCCATGCTTTTACCAACTCGACTAGAGGTGGTAGAGACTCAGGCCGACATATAGGTGTGGGAGAATAAATAAATTATTAAAAAAAAAAAAAAAAAAAAAAAAAAAAAAAAAAGGGGAGATGTGATAAACAACATCTGATAACCATGCCAATTCTCCCCTCCTCCTCTCCATCCTGAGAGTTTTAAGTGTTGCAATGCATTCCCTCAGTTGTGCAAAATGGATTGGTGGGGCCATAGAGTAAGCGCTGTAAGAAACAGAATTAATCTGGATTTAAAATATAATGGGGAAATATAAAATAAGGCAGGATTTTTAACCTGATTTTGTTCTCTGATCTGGTTCACAGTACAGTACCACGAACAGCTGTGCTTGTCCCACAGAAGGCAGTGTGCATGTCAGAATAAATAGTCAAGGCTATACAAACACGCATAGCCACCAGGAGAAAACCTCGTCACACGTGCGGTGATTTACACCTCTACGCACACACAGTGATTTAATGAGCAGACAGAAGTTTCCTATCTTCTTGCAAAGCTTCTTCCTGATTTGCCAAACAGTTCATACCCCAATGGTATTTTTGGAAGTAACAATAAGGTTGTTGTGGTTTCCCCTTCTCTTCCCCAAAGAAAGCACCCTTTCAGATTAAAGAAATGGAGAGAAAAATGAAGTAATGAATTAAAAACATCTAGAAAAGGGAAAAAAAAAAAAAGGGTGGGAGGAGTCACGCTGCCAATCCTCATTTGTTCTCCACTTTTCTTTGTCCCTCCCTTTCATGCTGGGACCTTCTTTGCAAGTCGAGTACAGGGAAGAAGGCAGGGGAAGGTGGCAGGACCGTGACTTCCTTGGAAGGTCTCTGGCTGGGATATCCCCAGGAGCTTTACAGCTTTCACCCAGTGTTACGCCCAGCACGCAAACTCCTTCCACACAGTCATTAACTCTCCAGTGCATTTCTGACATTTGTGAATTATTGTTTTCTATTATATTGTAGTAATTTTATGGCACTATAATTTGTCAGTTTTAACGGAGCTGCCTGAATTTAAAACTGGTATAGGAAAATGGGCAGGCAAACCAAAGTGTTACCAACAGTAAATCGGATGTTAGTCAGAGCTGAGTGCACGACCAAATCTTACCTTGCAGTTTTCCTGTATCCTTTCTGCTTTTGTGGACTTTGGAATAGTGACAATCCCATTCTGAAAAGCACAATGCTTCTCGTGATTACAATTTACAGAGTTTCAAAGAAAATAATCTCTCTTCAAAACATTTCAAGGTACTCCTCATGTTTTCTGAGGTTTTAATTTAATTTTTCAGAGGACGCTGACATTTCTATATGCTATTTTTAATTGCCCTTACATGCACTGCATTAAATTCCATCACAGATTCTGTGGTTTATGTCAACTTAATACACTATCTTACTGCTTAGTACTTTCTGCTGTGATAGAAGTGGAATGTTGCTCCATACTGCTTCTAACATTTAGTTTGAAAACGTCTCTTTTATTGAGATTTATTCTCTACGACCAGATTATTAATTATTAATCTTTTTATTCTCTACAATCAGGTTTTTTGCATATTTTAAATACTGCCATGCCTTCTGTGCTACATTCCAAGTTTCCAGTACAGCTCAGTTAGTTCAGGCGGTATCAACATACTGAAGGCAAAAATAGTTTCTGAATAAATTCTGGTTCAAGGCACAAAATCAGAACTATTTGCCCTTTTTTTTTTTTTTTCCGTGAGAGACGAGACACACTTTTATTCCCACCCTCCATTACCTGTATACTCCAGCGTATGCAAATCTGCGCTGGAGTTCTGCCATATTTCTTTGCCAGTTGAATGACACTAGGATGAGCGAGGGCTTCGCCTTTGGCCAACGGACAGTAGCCTTCAAAAACAATATTTCTGCTCCTACAATAATCCACCAGCTCCTGAGGTCTCTGGAAAGGGTGGTATTCAACCTTAGATAA
Source organism: Tetrax tetrax (assembly GCA_009806455.1). Lineage (NCBI taxonomy): Eukaryota > Metazoa > Chordata > Aves > Otidiformes > Otididae > Tetrax > Tetrax tetrax. Next base: position 64,954 of record WHYT01017719.1, on the reverse strand, counting down.
ACAGAAATGAACTTTTAGTAAAAATCTCGAGAGTACATTTAGTAGAAAACATCATTGAGAAATTAGAATATTTTTTCTCTCATTTTAAAAATACAACATGAGTGAAATCACTGCTTCTGGGAGACAGATGTCAGTCATCAGTTTTAAAAGACGAGTGAAGGATATTAATTCGCAAGCATTTTGCCATTAATTGTCACAATAGTTCACTATGTATTTTCTGCTTCCCCCAGAAGAAAGATGCGTGGAGCAGTTCTCCGCCCTACCTGCAGTTGGACTTGGACTCTTGTTCTGCTCTGTGCTAGGAAAATACATGCAAATGGATAGTGGAAGTCAACATCAGGTCATTTTTATTGGTGATCTGAGACTACGTTCTCTTTCCCAGATCTACTTCCTTTCCTGCTTCTTCACTAATGATCTTTGAGTTGCACAGACAAGGGAAGGGGGCTGGGCAGGGACTGGCTTTGCAAAAGACCAACCAAAACAATTTGCTTTGGAGGAGAGCCTGACCTCAGAAGCAAAGCCTGTTGGCACGGATCGTAGGTGGAAAATCCTGTATTCTGTGTGTGGTGTCACCAACTGCTTCTGCTGGGTTTAGGCAATCATGCTGTGGAACGAAGTGCGAAGGAGACCCTTTGTGGGAAGGAAGATCACAAATTGCCAAGAATCAGTTAAAAGAGGAAAAGCAGCGAGCTACAAAGAGTTGCTGGAAGCAAAAGGAAACAGAAGTTTTTGGAAAGTAAGGATCTCAGAAGAGCCGTGCACTCTGGCATGTAGCAATAGCCAGAAGGGAACCTCTATATCATATCTTACTGTGTTAGTTAAATAAATATTTCACAGTCGGTACACTGCAAGAAGCATGCCTTCCTCTGCATTCAGATGGAAATGGGTAAAGTTCTCTTCTACAAAACACATAACCCTGTGATGTATTTTTGTGACTGGCCGTCACCATTGTTCCACTGCTGCGACTTGCGCGTTTTGAAGAAAAATACTCTTCTGAACAATTACCTCAACACATGGAATCTGGAACATTTCTCCTGCCGCAAAAAGGACAAATGAGCGTTTCCTGTTTCTCATCTTTAGTACATGTTGTCTTTGCAGACAACAATAGTCAGGAACAATAGGTTGGCAGCCGTTCAATACGCGCGAAGGAAAAAAACCCTGCCCCTCGAAGGCTGGGCTGAGTCAGCCTAAAGCTGCTATGATCTAAGTTACTACGTGGACTCGGGAAGAAGGTTCAAGCGGCAGACACATCCATGTCTTCAACCTTTGATGTTTCTTGACCTTTGAGTAGCCTTTGTCGTTCGTGTTTATATGTGTAGCACTGGGGTTTAGGTCATAGAGTTACTCACTTGTTTGCACCTGAGCTGACTAGAAAATATTCTCATTGCTTTTACGCAAAAAAAAAAAAAAAAAAAAAAAAAAAAAAAAAGAAAAGTACAGTCAGGGTGCATTACTCAATTATTACAGTAGTAATAAGCAATTTTAGCAGACGTTCCTTACGCTAAGTGTAACGTAGCCTAGAAAATATGAAATAAATTATGATGTATTTAGGATCAACTGCTGAAAAATCAAGTGCATAAAATAAAATAAGCACTTTCAAATGTATTTTTCTGGTGAAAATTTCGGGAAGGTTCTATTAGCATTTGAATGCAAGGGACTAGCAGCCTGAGCTAGAAGAGGCGTAAGTAGCCAGCATGTGCTTCCCCTCAAAATAATAATTCCTACTTCCTGACTTGTCCCACCCTTGCTATTTTAGTCATCAAACTTTTCTCAGGCGAGGGCTGTCCGTCATATGGTGGTAGAGGAAGATCTTCATCTCTTCTGGCACTCTACACTGAGTGATTTGTGTGTAAAAATTGCCGTTTAAGAAAAGCTTGCAGTTCACATTGCAGAACAACTCACGGCAGCTACTTGGTCAGCCATGGGGGAACTCTAAGTAAGCACTGTGTAACGACCTTAGAGAGATGTAGTCATGTTGTTATTATTGCCATTAATGTGTCTCTGAGGTCATTACACAGTAACTTGCGCTTCTATAAAAGCAGAAAAAAATACTGATGAGCATTCCTACATGGAATTCGGAGAGGAACAGTTTATATTTGGTTTCGGCGTATCACCTAATTAAATGAAACATATATATTAATTACATTCTTATAAGAAGTAATTTTTTTTTCCCTAATGGATGACAGGCACAAGAGCCTTCAAAGAGACTTCAAAGACTTCCTTGAGCATAAATCCAGACTTACTACTGCCAAGTCAATTGCAAACTCTGGAATACAAACCTGTAACTTCTTCATGATGCTAGAATAAAATATTAATCATCATTTTACGCAGTGTTTGACAGTATTTTTAATAAGACTGTAATTTTAAAAGGTTCTTGCTTACTACTAAATACCTTAACAATACTAAATTCTTGAAAAGACTGGCCTTTCCTACTTCTTTAAAAGCCATGATCATACTTTTTTTTTCCTCCCCCAGGAACCAAGAAGAGAGCTAGTACTTACACCTGGGTTTGTAAAATAGAAGCACTGCTTACTACCTGGTTTGCAAAGACGGTAAAAGTCTAATAAAGAACATCCTTTGTCCTGCCTTCCTACTTCTTCCTCTTCCCAGGAAAAATAACTTTCAATTTTAACATCGTAAGAACTGTTGGAATTGTAAGAACCCTAAATTCTTTATGTGAATTTAACGCAGCTGAGAGGGAAGTGATTTTCCTTCACTTGTTTCTCAAACATTTAGACTTTGTATACAGCGATTGTTTGCAAAAGTTTTCTATTTATAAATAGGTTCATTGAAAGAGCACACTATTTTTAGGCATAAATAGAGCAAAGATCTTTTGTATTATAAATTTTGGACAGTGAAATAAGAATTCAGTATAGCACCTCTATTCCTAATTTGAATTTAATAATTCATTAGTTATTTGATACTGCTTAAGTAATATCACTATCACAGTCAGCAACTCTGCAGCACTGAGCAAGAAACAGAATAAATACTCTTTTGAGGGTAACTTCCACTATGGTTTACAAGATTTCTGTAATTCTCAAAAGTGTAAATTCATGCTGTAACAAAATTGTTCCAAGGGGAGCAATTTGCAGTGGCACGGATATTTCATTGTTGCTTTTTTGTTATTAATTTGGAACAAATTAATAAATCCCACACCCCAGTAGCACTACCATCTCAACGTTGTCTCCTCTTTTTCAGCCCCAGAAAAAAAGAGATGTTGGGTTCTGACAGTCACATGCTGGTAATGTAGGTGGCCATTTTCTATCTGCCTAGGGCAACCAAAAAATTTTTTCACAGCCCCTTCCTAAATGAGAAGTTCACTCAATTTAATGTAATCTTGAAAAATGAATCTGCAATAAGGGGGGAGCAAGGGAAACAGCACCCTTGCATGGATATGTAATCACCTGAGGCTTTCAGTGTTGCTTAGAGGAATTACAGATTTTATTTCCACACAGGCTCTCCCCTCCACAGCCTTCTTCACTCTGGAGCTGCTAAATGTTCAGTGCTCCTTGAATTTTATTTCTAAACTGTTTTATCATCAAAAACTGGCACACAGACCATTTGTTTGTGTTAAAACCAATAGCCTGGGTTAAACTGGGGAAAAAGAAAGGAGGAAGGACTTCCAGCCCCTCCCCAGCCCTTTCAGGTCATCTTCCTGAATGGTTTTTAATATCTATATAGAAATGAAAGAGAAGAAACTGGATGACTAAGGCTAGTTTGGGTGTAGTCTTTCAGGCACAGGGGTGGGGAGATCATTAACGAAAAAAAAACCCAAAGCAAAACCCCAAACCCAGACACTTGAAATATATTTATCCACTCACCTGATTAACATGTGGTGTTATCACACAGTCTTCCTTTAGTTGCTCAAGATGATTGATAAGGAAGTTGCTTACACCAATCGATCTACACAAACCTAATGAGAAACAGAACGTGAAAAAGTTTTGGGACAATCCTAACTATTTGGGGGATGACTTGAAAAATACCACTTTCAAGACACAATGGTTTTGCGCATCATTTCTGTAGAGCAAAATAGTGCAAAAAAAAAAGAAACAACAAAAAAACCCAACAACCCACAAAACCAGCACCGAAATCTAGTTTGACAGTATTATCTGAAAGCGTGGTTCCGTTGCAGTCACACTAGGAAATCATTTTATAATCTAAACACACTGGAAACTCCCCAGTGTATAAAAACTCCAGGCTAAATTCTGGGAAAGGCTAACGTAGTATAAGCAAAGAACAATTGGGCTCCACCAGAATGAAAAGAAGGAAATGGTGTTCTGAGCAGCTTGCCAAAACTAAAGGAAAGTGGAACATTTGCAGAAGACTAATAAGGTGCGAACAGCACAACACAAGGACGTGCAGCCCAAGTGAACTATGCAGCACTGCTTATATTTCTATGAGATCGTGACAAGACGTTATGTAAAATTCAGTGCAAAAACTTCAATAGAGCGAGCAGTATCTAACAAGAACCAAGAAACTTTAAAATATACCGAGATTTCTCAGCTCCTGTTGACAGGCGAACGAAGTTAAATGGCATGCATGTGTGTAAATTCAGTGCTGATAGTCCTGAAATCAGATGGCATCCTTCAAACCTCAGATAGGACAAAGCACAGCTCTCAGCACTGGCCTGCCACCTACACCTCAACCCTGACTCATCTTGGACGGTTTGGTGGAAAGTCTGTCTCAAGGTGTGTATTTTTTCAGAAAAAAAAAAAAAGAAATAATTGGGCAATTTCAGCCATTTGATGTCAAAGGAATGATTTCGGCGCTGAAATTGCGCTCATTCTGCAGTTAGAATCGCCACTTTCTTGGGGTCAGCAGGGAACTACGTGGAGCTGCCTTGATTTGAATCTAGAATTCAGACACAAAAACCACTTATTAATGCAACCCAGATACGTGAATATATTAAGAAGAAGAATTTTGCTTGAAGTGAAAGCTAAATGAAAATGTTGGAGAAAAACGCACTAACCAAGTACTTATTCCTAATGTGTATTAAAAAATAACTTGCAAGTAGACTATACATTGGCATATAAAAATATGAGCTATAAGATTACAAAGTATCGTGAATTTACAGGTTAGATTTACCTGGAAGAAACAAAGAAATTATTTTTTCCTAGTCTTCTATGAAATTCTGCAAGTGAAGTTATAGTTTATTGCTAATATAAACAGATTATTAAAGCCCTTAAAAATCAGCTCTGCATTAGAAAAACCAGTAACCGTATACATGGAGGCAATTTGACTGCTGTGTTGCTTTCATGTATTTTAACAGCACAAGCAGATAAAGATACACAGCAGCCAAATCTGCACACCACTCTCACTTTGTCACGTGGTTTCTTTTCTAGGATACAAAAAGAAGAAAAAAATACATTAGCAACTAAAATGCTAGACAGCTTTCCCTTACAGAAATGATCATTGTTCAAGATGTGTAACATAATTAGGTTATAACCTCCACTAGAACCATTTGCATAATTTGTGTGTCATCTGCCAGAAGGAGCAAAACCTGAGCTTTTGACTTCTACTCACAAACAACCCTGGAGTGTCGACACTAATAAATCATTATGCCAAAGAAGTCAGAAAAACACTTAGAGTTTTAACACAATGGGGAACCAAAATATTATACCCTATTGTTGAACGCTGTGGAGTTACAAAAACATGCAGTTATTGCCCTTGAAGAATAAAGCTCTTATTTCAGGCTGAAACAAAACAAAAAATCACAGACATTAAAGACCAAAGAGCTTATTAAACTTGTCCACTTCCACAGAAAGCTTCCATTTTTTTTCCCCCTACAGGTTTTGCTCCTAGCATACTTCTCATAGGAGACTTTGAAGTCTGTTCCGTAGTCCCATTGCATTCACTGGTAAGTTTTTTGTTAGATTTCCCATCAAGAAATTTCAGGTCAGTTGTGTTTTGTCTTAAAAGTAATCCCAGTCGCTCCTACTAAAATGTAGAGTGGTGTTGTACAGGGAAAGCTAAATTCCAAATCACCAAGAAAGTAAACATTGACGTAGACAACAGAGAAACAATAATTAGAATTTCAATGTTTACACGGAACCAGCATTTTCTTAACTTACTTTTTTTTTTTTTTTAAGGGAATACAAGTAAAACATTTCATTTTCATTAAATCCACGTATTTAGCTTTGGTAAAGTTAGAACCCTTTGTTTCAACTTCATTGCTTTGTGTTTTGACTTTTGTATTAAATTACAATATGAAATATAATAAATACAAAAGCAATTGCACTGCCTGACTCTTAAAAAAATCTTATTTCAATGCACGGTGGAAACATGAATTCAAAACACCGGGATTTCCTGAAAAATAGAGTCTAAATTTCAACAATCAATGGATTCTACTCTAGAGCACTGCTTCCATCTGCTTGATGGAAGGTTAACAGCTGCTCTGCATTGTCCCAGTCTGGGAAAGACTGCCTTAAAGCAGGAGATTATACAGAATTATTTCCACATTTACATCTGCTGGCTTATTTCCTAAGAATGTAGAATTAGAAAATGACGGAGAAGAAGATGAAGGTCTGGTTAGCTCCTGGGCCTCATCCAAGAGCGGAAAAGAGGTATTTATTTTCCAAGTCATACCTGTTTAGTGTGCTTAAAAATCCCATTTCACAGAATTCAGGCACAATTCATGTCTTAGCTGTTGTGATAGCAGGTGATTTTCAAGTCTATACTTCTTTTTAACTTAACCAGTTTAACTAGTCCTGAACTTCATCTCTTCTGAGAAAAAAGTCTGCAATGTGCTAGCTGCAATTCCTCTACAAAGTATACTTTTAAAATATACATTTATACTGCTTTCTTTACAAAGTCACAGAGCTTTGACCCGGGAAGAAAAAGCATCCTCCTTATCTGCTTGAGGAAATGAGTGGTTTGGCCCCTACGAAGCAGATTTTGAGAAAGTGCCAGGTGTTACAAAGAATTTGCAATTCCCCATCAGCTCCCAAAGCTTGCTGAGGCTCTGCCCTACTCATTGCAACTCTGACTTTGCAGGCTTGAAGGAAAACTTGGCAACGATGCTACTTTTATGCATGTTAGAAACTGGCTGACCACGATGGTGGAACAGAAATTTTCATCCGGCTTTGATAAACCTTCACGAAACTCTGAAAGACACATTGGAAAACATACTGGCAAAATAATGGTTGAGTCTAGTGAGGAAAAAAAAAAAAAGAATAGTATCTTTTCTATTCTACACAAAAATATCTGCATCCAGCACAGCGATGATTTCTCCGCACCATACTAGTCCCAGCTGCTGGGAAGCAATACATCATGGACTGGTTGATGACTGAACTATCATCAACAGACTGGTTTGCAAGGGAGTTACATATTAAGATTAAAGCTTTTTTTTTTTTTATGGCAACCTAAAAAACGATTGGGTATTTTTTCCTTTAATCAGTATAATACCAAATTATACAAAGTTTGATGGGCACAGTTAGCCTTGCAGCAAAAAAGCATAAATACACTGTCTTGGCACCACAGCATTGTTTCAGTACAATAGTGAGCCTTATCTTTCTCTAGCACTACTACGGACTTCTTTATCTAACGTCTGGAATATTAAATGTACAAAGTTCAGATCAAAAAGGTGGGTTTTTTTAAATGACAAAACTGGATACTGGGTTTGTGGAGCCCGTTTTCCTCCCCCTCCCTGGTGCTCTACGTGAGTCAGAGCAAGGCAGAATTCCCACGTGCAGTGAACAGTGCCTATTCTGTCAGATCTTCTGTGGAGGCCACCCAATAAACACACAAATGGATCCACCGCTCACAAGAGGTCGACTGCAGCAACTGTACCTTCACTGAAGGAGGTTACGCGGGTTGGAAAGGTCCACCTTCTCTCCGACGTGCACGCTAAGAACTTCTCTGTAGGGAAATGGTATTACACGTCGAAACCACAGCAGGTTTGATTGCAGAACAGCTTTCTAAATGAAAGCTGCAGGCTGAGCGTGCCCCACATGCAGATGGCAAGTCGAAGCCTTGATAAGTAAAGCAGATAATTCCTTATTGGTTCTAAGTTAAGCTCTAAATCTATGAACTAACACTTGTTCTAATTTCACAGGCTAAGAAACATAGACACCTAAAGGCTGAATGTCCTGTCAAAAATACACAAGATGACGGTGGCAAAATTGAAAACACAAAAATCACACTTCCTCTCCTAAAGAATTTGTTTTTATCCTATTCATTACCACATACAGGTGCTTATCTGCCTGAAAATGACTCTCCTGCTACTACAATTCCATGATCCTTACTCCTGCTACAGATCACCTGTGAACCCTGATAAACGGTGAGGACAGCAGGAGAGGAGGCATGAGTAGAAGTCAAATTCTCAGCTTCTGTGACTGAAAAGCTCGTTACAAACATTCAGTTTACACAACTGCTGCACGGCTAACTAAATAGCATCCTGCAGCAATACTGTTAATAGCTTAACATCTTCTGTCTCTTTGACCCTGGCTGCTCATGCTCACTACTTCAACGCAACACTCTCTTAATTATGTTGACATTTTTCTCTCCAGTTGACATTACAAACCAGATCAGATTTAAAAAAAAATCCGCCAAAGAGGCTCATTGTTTTTAAAACTGAATCCACTCCCTTGTACTCTTACAGATATTTCCCTTCTCTGATGCCAGTTTTAAGCATATACAATCATACCCTGAACAGACACAGGTTTAAAAAAAAAAAAGACTAAAAATACATTTTTTTATCTAGAACATTCTGCAGCTGCTCACAAACAGTTGGGCAACCAAAACCACAAAAGCAACAATCAATCCCATTACACTTGCAGTCAATATTGCCACCACACACTGTGTTGTGAAAATGCAATCACAATTACCATCAACGCAGCTAAGTGCTTGAATGCTATTAGAATATGTACCTTAAAACCAGCACTTTGAAAATATTATGGAGAGCACACACAGATTCTAAATAGTTTGTTCCCTCTGTAACTACGCCGGCACAGTTTCCTGAACTGGGATGCTTTTTGGGCTTCCTATCAGGAGGGATAATGATTCCCAAGTGAGAGAACAAAAGTAACCTGACATAAAAAATGCAATACTGATTTAAAATGGCTAAGAATCAAGGGCTTAAATTCAACTTATACAAAATAGATGAATAATGCCTTTTCCCCAATCATATACATTATTTATTAAGATAAAAACTTGTTTCAGACAAGGACTTTCCTTTGAAGTGTATTTCAGCATTGCCTTCTTCCCGAGAGTTCTTGTCTTCACACTGGCTCCACACATGTGTACATTTGCTTTAGGTAAGCTAAGCAAAAAGATTTATCTACATTTTTGGCAAAAAGGATTCACTTGGCAGTAGAAAAAGCACAAGCCATACACTGCAGTAAGTCAATAAGTCATGAAACAAAAGTCTGAGAGCTTATTTTTACATTTGGAATTACCCACAAAGTCCTTAAAATTAAAACAAAAAAAAAAGGAAAAAAGCAAAACATAACAAATGCGGATAGATTTGTTCCCACTCTTACATACGCACTAAAATGACTTATTCTATGGCAAGTTCTCATTCTTAAATAAGATACTGCACATTACAGAGACTTTAATGATCTTCAGCATAAATGTGTGTAGTCTTTTTTTTTTTTTTCCAGCACCTAATTGCTGCCTTATCTGATCAACAGGGTGTGGTGCAACGAACATCCTCACCAACTGCAAGCCCTTTCGACCAATTAAAAACACATCTCTGAACTGTGTTTCTGATCACAACAAACCCATGAGACATCTTCGTCTGTACAGAGAGAAGACTATAGAAAATGTGAAGATGTGCTGCTAGGAAAATTAGTTACTTGCTTTATTTATTAAAACTTGCATACACACATTCACATATTACTTTTACCAACGTAAACGCTCTTGAAACAAACATTTTCTGGAGCTGTAATACAAACATTTGCAAATTGTCAGTTGTTCATCATTTGGCAATACAAACAGAGATTTAAAGTAATTTTTTTTCAGTAGAATAGAAGAAGAATGTGTCATCTAGGAAAGGATGTACTAGAAATTTGTGCCACCTACACAAATCTGTATTTGGGTTACTGAACTCTCACTCATACTTTTAAGACTGGATTGAAAATGGAGGAAGAAAAGGTGATGCTTGAACTGGTCTATGCTCAAAGATGAAAAAGACAGAATATAGTTAAGGTTGATTAAATTTCTTCTCTCACTTGGAATTACACAAAACATATCTTTTTTTTTTTCCCCAAGAACACAGTGACGCAGGTTCAATTACTGGGCTAAACAATTTCTGTTAATTTACAGGACTCTCTCCAACTCATACATGAAGACTATGAAACTAACATATTACTGGTGTAATAAATGCTGGAGAGGAGGGATCCATCCAGGGGGACCTGGACAGGCTGCAAAGGTGGGCCCATGCCAACCTCATGAAGTTCAACCAGGCCAAGTGCAAGGTCCTGCACATGAGTCATGGCAATCCCAAGCACAAATACAGACTGGGTGGAGAATGGATGGAGAGCAGCCTGAGGAGAAGGACTTGGGAGTGCTGGACAAGATGCTCAACACGAGCCAGCCATGCGCACTTGTAACCCAGAAAACCAACCGCATCCTGGGCTGCATCAAGAGGAGCGTGGGCAGCAGGTCGAGGGAGGGGATTCTGCCCCTCTGCTCTGCCCTGGTGAGACCCCACCTGGAGTACTGTGTCCAGTTCTGGAGCCCCCAACATCAGAAGGATGTGGACCAGTTGGACTGAGCCCAGAGGTGGCCACAAAGATGCTGAGAGGGCTGGAGCAGCTCTGCTGTGAGGCCAGGCTGGGAGAGCTGGGGCTGTTCAGCCTGGAGAAGAGGAGGCTCCAGGGAGAGCTGAGAGCGGCTCCCAGTGCCCAAAGGGGGCTGCAGGGAAGGTGGGGAGAGACTCTTCAGCAGGGCCACTGTGATGGAACAAGGGGTAACGATGTTAAGCTAAAAGAGGGGAGATTTAGATTGGACATAAGGAAAAATTTTTTTACGCTGAGGGTGGTGGAGCAGTGTCCCAGGTTGCCCAGAGAGGCGGTGGATGCCCCATCCCTGGAAACATTCAAGGCCAGGTTGGATGAGGCTCTGAGCAACCTGATCTGGTTGGAGATGTCCCAGCTCCTGGCAGGGGGTTGGACTGGGTGGGCTTGAAAGGGCCCTTCCCACCCAGAATATTTTACGAGTCTGTAATTGTATTTATTTTGAAAAGCATTTTTCTATGTTTAACAAAATGATATGTTAACACATTAAGGAATTTCTAATGCAAGTATGAGTATTTCATGTAAGCATAACTGCCCTGCTTACACGAAAAAGATAAGAAAATAAATTTTACTCTTCCTAAAATGGCACCGAGTCCCAGTGGGAGCTGAACCCAGAACGATCACCACATTACTACTCTTGCCAGCTTCAGGCAAAAGCTGGCTGGAGGCCCTCATTCTTCCCAGCATTTTTAGATGAAGGGAAAAGTAATCATGTGTGTATGAAAAGCCTGCCGAGATGATGGGCTAGCCACAATGCCAAAATCGAGGTCATTCAAGACACTGCATATGGAAAGGGGCATTTTCCTAGGAACAGACCAATTACCACTGAGCATATATAATGACTATTCACGATGTCGAAGCAGCTTGCCGCACTGCTTTCATCTGCCAGCAGACAAATGCCTATACAGGAATGTTGCAGCTGTCAAGGGAATATTTGACTCAACGTATGTATCTTGGAATGGGTTCTGTAGGCGGACTGGCCTCCGTCCTGAGGTACCGGAGAGGATAATTCCACAAAATGACAATGTACGAGACCACAAAAATTCAAACCATAGCCTTGATATTACAAGAATCCTAGCTGAGTTCAGCTGTTACCACAGAACGAAGCAGTTATTATACACAAATGTCTCTCTGACCAAAACAAAGAATTTGTTTCTCCCTTTTCCCTCAGCAATCCTTATCCCATAACTCTTTAGAGGAAAACATGTATGCAGGCCGTTGAACAAAGACACATGTCTAGAATTCTCTGCCTCCCAGCACTGCAGTACAGATGGACTTCTTTAATCTGTGACCTTAAGATAGATGCACATGCAGCGATGGAGTCACCAGGCTCTTGTGAAACAGCTCCAGTCAAATTAGAGCAGATTAACAAGTCACAGAAGATAACAACAACAACAAAAAATTCATAGAATCATAGAATCATAGAATGGTTAGGGTTGGAAGGGACCTTCAAAGGTCATCTAGTCCAACCCCCCTGCAAGAAGCAGGGACATCCCTGACTAGATCAGGTTGCTCAGAGCCTCATCCAGCCTGGCCTTGAACGTTTCCAGGGATGGGGCATCCACCACCTCTCTGGGCAACCTGTTCCAGTGCTCTACAACTCTCATTGTAAAAAAAAAAAAACTCTCAGTGCTCTACAACTCTCATTAAAAAAAAAAAAAAAAAGAAATGCTACATTTTGAGGCATAACAGCATTTAAAGAAACTAATTCTTGAAACTGCAAGGTTGTGCTCAGCTAGTAGAAATCAGTTTAACAGGAAGATCTTGCCTGCTGTAGGAAAAGTGCTATCAGCTTGGTCTATCAGAAGTCACCCAGCATTTTTAAATGAGAGTTTTACCTTATTGTCCATACACACTACAATTCTAAAAACAGTAAAAAAAAAAAACAACTATCCTTCCCCATTCATTTGTTCCCAATTCCCAACATAAAGAAGCTGCAATGACTCATCAGCGGAAGCTACTGCAGTTCCTCAGGAGCTTTTCCATGAGAAAACCTTGGGCTGACTACCAAGATCAGGTATGGAATTGTGATTCCCGAGATACCAGAAGAAATGGCACAATTCCCTCTGGAAGCAAGGCCGGGCTTAAAGGCATGCAAATCCCAGGGTCTGAAGCCTTATGGAAGACAACAGATTGTAAGACAAAACAGAAACCTCTGCACTGAATCCTTTCTTAACCAGCCCATGAATGTCTCATGAATCAAGCAGTATTAGAAATCATTAATATGAGGAACAAGTGTTCTAATATACTTTCTGTATGATTCGGGGAAATGTACATATAATTTATAAGTTTTGGTTCACGTTATGGAATCATACACTAGCTACAGGTTTGTATACCACTGTAAATACCTATCTGCCTTTGCTGACCAGAATTCTAGGACATTTTTCCCTGGAAAGATATTAAGGGGAACCAACAAATTTGTTGACTGGGCTCTGGCTATGCAACAGGAATACTAATAAAGCAAACTAAAAGTATAACCTTGCCTTGTTTGTAGGGAAGATAGGATAGAGAGTGAAAATACACACATTTCAAGTTAAAGAGGGGAAGATGCTGGTAGGACTTTTAATAGGCTCTAAGGAACACACTGAAGGACCTAGCCAGGAGAAAATAAAAGATCGAACATCTTTAGCCAAAGACTCTGTAGCTCAAAGGCAAACCAGAAAGACATAGGACCGTGTTCTAGACACAACCCGGAGGGATTAAAACACCTGAAGTAGGTAAAACTTTCAGAGTGTGTGATTTTAACATAGGTAATAAATGTATTCTCTCATATTCTTACAGTAAAGGACAACTGTGGCTTCAGAATCCCTCTGAGTGTTTTGGGGTATGCTCTCATATCGGTCATGGTCTCCCTCAGGGGAGAATGCCCAGGGTTCTGGGAAATTCTTTTTAACCTGAAGTGAGATCTTGAGATAGCTGTTCAGTTGCATTAGGCAGTTGAGCAGTGGGTTCAAGCACAAGGTGAGAATGCTAAAATACGAAACGTTCTTTCAAGTGTGTTCCTGAGACTCCAGCCTCGGGGCAGTAACCAGATTCTGTTTAGTTTCCAAAGATATAACGCACATTGGATCCAAGGAGTGCAGCCCACAACTTCAGTATGGTAAGGAATCAACTGGAGAGGGTAACCAGATCTCCAACAAATACTATTCAGCAAATACATTTTTCGTGTTTCCAATTCCAATCATATCAGGACAAGAGATTATTCTGAAAAATGTTAACCTCAAATTCCTTTTGATGAAATACAAAAACAGTATCGTGGTAAGCCACAGTGGGGATTTTTCGGTGAGAGCAAAGCATTTCTTTCATCACCTGACTCTATTATTTTCTCTTTATGAGAACACTCTGTTGTTACAGCTCAACTCCAAACCTTCATGAAGAGTATGTATAGGAAACACTACTAAGTAGTCTAAGGGCTAAGAAAAACAGTAAACTTAAGGACACGCACACATCTCAATGAATGCACAGTTTACACACCGATTTCTGCTGCTATGTACTGATGAACCTGGTTGAATCTATCTTTGTAGGCATGACCTAAAAAAAAAAAAACCCAAAGAAAAACCTCTCTCAAAGCCATGGATGTAGATGCAGTCAGGATCTGTCTTGTGTCAACTTACGTCCATTGGGATCAACCTAAAACTTAACACAATCTTAAAAAAAAAAAATCTGCATTAAAGACTTTTACAGTCTTAGGTACTATGTTTATTTACCCTTCTCCTATGGCAATCAGTAATAACAATAAAAAAGACTATTAATAATTTACATTATTTTAAAATGTTGCTTGCCCCAGGTAAGTGGAATTTTGCAAAATAAATATTAACCTGGATTTAAATTGAAGTTGAAAGAATGAGATTTTCAAATGATCACTCAAATGATCTGTGACCATGGAGAACTGATTAAAGAAAATCTTATTAACTTCAGCTAGATCAAAGATTTAGGTCAATACTGAGATGTCTCATAAGTCTTTTGCAGATAGATATGCGTTATCTGTCTCACAACAGAAATAAATTTTTTTTTGCATGGAGAACAGTGTTTATTGTCACTGCACTTTGAGAAACTCTTCAGTGTGGACACAGTTAGTTGCAAAACCCGCTAGCAAGTTGAATAATTTCATTATCTCCTTCATGAATTGGCCACAGAAGCATATTATTAATTGAAATGGTCAGTCCTTCAATTTGAAGCTTTTAGTTTCTACAATTTTTTTT